>JAKWBJ010000469.1:0-58832 GCA_023159175.1 Wohlfahrtia magnifica | reverse complement strand
AAAGGTAATACTGAGTTTTACATAGATATAAAATATAAATATACCGAAGAGTGTTTTGAAATGAAGGTTAATAAATTCTAAATGCTGAGTATATTCAAATTAGGTTTTAATATTTTATTTAATGATTTCTTTTATATATATAAATATATTTATATATATATATATATATATATATATATATATATATATATTAGGGCGGGCCGATTTAAAAATCGTCCAAGTGACAAAATCGTACTCTAGGGATCAAAATTAGAAACTTTGCCAAAGGAACCATACCTCTAAAATCAATTCTGATGTTCCTTATTTTGACCGAAAGCTCAAATTTTGGAAAATCCCACTTTGATCCATTTAAAGTACCCCAATCGTGTCTAAATTTATGACCGACCCCCACTAACTTTGGCAGGCCGACCCTCCCCCTCACCCCCTGGAACCTCCCTTTGGGGATCCTCATACAAAAATTTAAAAAAATCACCATTTTAGGCACTTTAGATAAAACAATCGGCGAAATGGCTATGTTAGTTTTGTTTTGGAGTTTTTTTTTTAATACAACTTAATAATAGTAAAGAAACTAAACAAAATTATCGTTTTAAATCTTTAGATTATTAAACGGTGCATCATCTGGATTTAAATATTCTTTCAATGTATCATACGGAATGCATCGCATGAATGGTGGTTCAAATACGTTATTTATATAATTCAAATTGATCATTTTCGTGTAATTTGTGCAATGAAAGTTTATATCTGGTTTTTTATAAACTCTAAGTTCCGTTGGGTCTCCAACATCGTTTCGATAGCGTAGAATTTTCTTTATGGCACAGTCTCACTTTTCTATCATCAAACAACATTGATGTCAAGATATTTTCCGAATGCGCATAATATGAATTATCTTTAATTACTTCATTGACAATACTGCGTAAAGGAGGTTGTATAATCCGTGACCAACTAATGAACTTGAAAAATAATACACTACCGTACACGATAGAGCTGTAATACTTGATATTGAAGTACATTGGCACACATCAATTAAATATAAATTCAACCAGAATCCGTAAAATTTCGGATGAATTTTCCGTTGTCACATATAATCGTAATAATCTAGCGGCCTTGGTGAGCCAGCGAGAATGTACAAGTTTCTCTGGTTTGATTCACATATAATTGTAATAATCTATAATGTACAATTTTCCCTAGTTTAATGTTACGTAGATCCACCGAAACCACGCCGCTAGAAACTGCATGGGCAATGTCGTATAAGTACTTCGAATCGGTGGAAAATTAAATTTTTTCTGGAGTAGGGGGCATATTTTTCAACGCAATTTTCTCAAAGCCGTTTACCACCTGAAAATATTAAAATAAAGTAGTCAAATAATTAAAAACGGTTGACAATTATAATAAATGAGTCATAGCAATTACTTATCGGAAGAATTTCACAAGTTTCGATTTGATTGCTCTGTTTTTCGATTGCCGATCTTGGTCCAGTGCTGGTTGATTTATCCAAAGCTTGAAACAAATGACGAAGTTCGTTCGTTGATGTATAGAAGGCAGAAGAACCAATGCAATGACCTTTTTAACAGCATTTCAAATCGTTGTATAATTCCAGCGTGTTGCCCAGTGTTTGTTGGCTCCCCATCAATGCATATACCAATTAATGCATCCACTAATATATTTTTATCGTTGAAAAAATCTTTTAATATGGTTATTTTGTATTCAGCCGTTTCATGTTCCAGTATTACGTAACCAATCAATTGAGAACTTGGTTCTCTCAAAATAGCAAGATGCGGTTCTTTTACTATCCTAGTATGATGATCCTAGTATACTATAACGAGAGATAATGTATATATGGAGATATATATATATATATATATATATATATATATATATATATATATATATATATATATATATATATATAATATATATATAATATAATAATATATATAATATAATAATATATATAATATAATAATATATATAATATAATATTAAATATAACTATGGCTTAACGTTTATTTATGGGGTCGTAGAAGCTTTGCTGTGTTTAGTTGTCTTAAAAAGAAAGGAGAAAATTATGACGTTGTAGGGAGAACGACCATTGACCATTACTATCGTTATTAGTGTTTTAGGTGTATTTATTGTTATGTTATGCTCCGGTATATGTTTTTTATGTATGTAAGTTGTTAGTAAGTGACTTATATAAAAAAATTGATCTACTTAGCGATTGAAATTCAATTAAGAAAAGAAGAAATTGGTTTTGGGTTTGAAAAGAGGAAAGACGTGTGTGTGGAAAACAACAACAAGATAATAATATTTCAAAATAAAAATAAAAAATTGAACATACTCGTAGAGAAAATTAAAAACTAGAAAGGATATTTTGTTAAAGTGATTTAAGGAAAAAAAGGAAAATATAACATATTCATACAAACATATATATAAAATGAAGTCGAATCAATTTTAAATTAGAAGATTGAAATAAAAAGAAATAAAGAAATTAAGAAAGGATCATAAAATGTATTTTTTTCATATATTAACATTATTTTAGACAATTTCTGGTTGACTTATATATTGTTTGTGTAAAGCTAAACTTATAAATTTTGGTGTTAAATCATTTGTAAAACGGTGCGGAAACAGTTCGTTCTAATGTGAATACCCAAAGTGGCTATTAGGATGACGGCATTATTATCATCCCCCGATTTCAAATCAAACAATTAGTAATAAAAAAGAGGTACCCAAAATCACCAACAATCTAACTGTACATGCACACTACACAACTTACAACAACAGAAGGATGACGGAAATTATCAGCCAATAAGTATACCAATTGCCTAAATGTTTTTATTAGATTTACGTAACTCGCATTCCACTGATTAGAGTAGTAAATAGGGAATCTATGATAATTTGTAACCCTCTGTATAAATTCAAAAATTAGCCAAGCATAATTTTTCCTAAAGAAATACGTATTTTTTTCTGCGACTCAGCAAAAGTGACTAATCGTTTATGAATTACTCTTCTCACTATTTCAATTGCATTAATCGTAAGAACCAGTTTTTTTTTTTTTTTTCTAATAAATCAGCATTATTTCCACAAATAATAAGTTCTTTACACAATTTACTATATGATATCGAAAATAAATTCATTTTAATAATTATGCTTCACAGTATTATTAAAACTTTGATTCGTCAAATTCTTTCCAATTCAAATTGTTGTATTACTAAAACATATGGCTTTATTTTTCTTATTTCGTTGTGCACTTTTTTAAAATTACTAAACTTTAATTAAAAATTTTTGTTATAATATATAACGGCACTTTTAATCCAAAAAGCCTTATCCGAACAGAATGCAAAAACATTTTTTACTAATATGTATCACAGTTTTCCAGATACTTTTTAGAAAATTCATAAGTTCGTTCAGTGACCGGTGAAAGTCGGTAGATTTTTTTGTGTAAATTCAAAGAGTAGACTCTCTGGCCCCATTCGGTTCTAGTAAGACGGCGGAGCAAAATCGAGTAACCGTTTTTTTCAATAAAACTGCAAATGCTAAATTTCTTAAGGCCATTTTAATTTGCTCATATCTACTAAACTACATAAGTCACTTTTAGTTTGGCTGTCGGAGTGTAAAGACGTGTTTTTATCAAAGCGGAGAATTTAAGTTTGTTGCAAACGGTTCGTGTGTGAAAACTAAGTATTTACAAGTGTGAGTGATACAATTGTGAAGAATTGTTGTTATAAAGTTGAGACTCCCAGGGGTAATTCTGTGGTGTCTCAGTTTTTGACTTCAAGGTCAGTAGCAATTTGAAGAAGTGAGGTTAGATAGGACTAACGGAGTGGAGTTACCATACTCGTGCGGTGGGTTTTGGTGCTACCAGAGTGTGTTTTGTTGACGGTTCGGCGTGTTTATTGGACATTGATTTTCGAGTTGTATTTCGGTTTCGGGCGTGTTTATTTGGAATTGGTGACGGACTTGGCTACGATTATTGACTTCCTGTTGGCTGCGTTTATTATTGAATCTGGTGAGTCGTTAGATTCTTTGAATTATGCCTTCTGCGGGGAAACCTCGCAAGACGGCGAAGGGTGATGCCTCTGACGCTGCGTCTGGGGCAGTCACTGATGAGGTGATGGGGCCCCCTCCACCTGCGAAGTCTCGTCTCCGTCATACGGAGAGCGAGCTGAGCAGTTCGGGGTCGGAAGCTGATGTAAAGGCGAGTGGTGGTAAGGCGACCACCAAGCGCTTTAAGTCTGCTCCTGTTGCTGATGCTGCTGCTGCTGCTGCTGCTGTTGATGGTGTTAAGAGTGGTGCTGGTCGCGGTTCTGCTATTGGTACTGCTGCTGGTGGTGGTGTTGGTGGTGGTGCTGGTGGTGGTGTTGTTGGTGGTGCTGCTGGTGGTGCAGTTGGTGGTGTTGCTGGTGGTGCTGCTGTTTCTGGCGCATGTACCACGTCGGATGCTGGTGCTGCTGCTGCTATTTCTGATAGCTCTGCGGTTGGTGGTGGTTTTGCTGCGGCGTTTCCCCCGTTGCCATCTGTTGGCAGGGAAAGCAGGCAGCGTAAAAGGGCTGTGGCTTCGGCTGCTGCCTTTTCTATGTGTGATGGTGGTGTTACTGTGGCTGACGTTAAGGTTGTCACTGACAGTTTCCGTGAGGTGCTGTTCGGTGAGAACCTTAGTGCGGAGACGATGGGCAGGCTCATGAGGCAGGCTAGTGGATATGAGGGGTTGGTAATGAAACTGCTGGTGGACAACGAGCGGTTGAGGGGTAGGCTGGACATCCTCCAGTCCCCCAGGCCGGTCCAGTCGATGACCGCAGTGCCAGCTCCCGCTGCTAGGCCTGTTGCTCAGGCCCCAACGGTTGCTGCGGTGGTTAGGGCACAGGGTGTCGCGGTTCCCAGGCCTACACCCAAGCCTGTGGAAACCTGGTCGGTGGTCGTTCGCGACAAGAAGAAGGGCGCAACGTTCAAGGAGGTAGTGAGTAAGGTCGTCGAACAGGTCGGACCTACCCTTGGGGTCAGAGTGCATGAGATGCGGCCGCTGAAGAGGACTAGCGGTGCGGTCATTCGCACACCTTCGGTGGCGGAGAGGTCGAGGATTGCCTCAAACAAAAAGTTTGAGGAGGTCGGCCTGGAGGTGACTGTCAGCGACAAGCTTGGTCCAAGGGTGGTGGTTGCCGGAGTGCATGCGGTGATCACTCCTGATGAATTTATGTCCGAGTTGTTCGAGATGAACCTGAAGGAGCGTATGAGCTACGATGTGTTCAAGAGGAGCGTTCGTCTGGTTACCAGTCCCTGGAGGTCTCACCCTGCCGGACAGGTCAGCGTTGTGTTGGAGTGTAGTGAGCGTGCTGCGAACGCGCTCCTGGATGTCGGTAGGGTCTACGTGAAGTGGTTCAGCTTCAGGTTGCGGCAACAGGATGCGATCCCGCTCTGCTACCGCTGCCTCGGCTTTGACCACCTGCAGCGTGAGTGCAGGATGGGGCAGGACGTGTGCAGGACGTGCGGGACGATGGGGCATCTGGCCTCACGTTGTGTTAACCCGGTGAGGTGCCGCAACTGTGAGATGAGGGGCCTGCCAGCGGACCAGAGTATGCTGTCGTTTGCGTGTCCCACGTACTCGGCTATGGTTGCCAGGGCGAACGCCAGACACTAATGGAGTTGCGCCTTTTGCAGCTGAATTGTCAGCGCTCGAAGGCGGTGACGTGCGAGCTGGGGCAAGCTATGTGTCAGCTGGACGCTAGCTTTGCCCTGATCCAGGAGCCGTACTTTGCGAATGGTGATGTTAGGGGGATTCCGGGGGGGTTTCGCGTATTTACTGATGGTGTGGGAAAGGCCGCGATTATAGTTAGGAACAGCGACGTGGACTGTACGAAATCAGTTGATAGCCAGCTTGGGGTGTGTGTTAGGGTAAAAGGGTGGTTTGGGGAGATGTTTCTGGCTAGCATCTACTGTAGGCCTGGCGTTTCTTTGGAACCCTATCTAGGGTATATGGATACGGTACTACTCGCGGCGAGTAGTATTCCTGTTATCCTCGGCCTAGATGCGAACGCCTCCTCTCGTATGTGGTTCAGTAAGATCTCCAGACTTGGGTCTGGACATCCGAACCTCATACGAGGAGGAGTGCTTAGTGAATGGTTGCTCTCGAGAGATTTGAGCGTGTTGAATGAGCCGAGTGAGCTATATACTTTCGATGGGCCAATGGGCGTCAGTGACATTGACGTGACAGCTGCGAATGGGGCGGCAATTACTGCTTTGGACTTTAGTTGGAGAGTTTGTGACGATTGGGGGATAAGTGACCATAATCTCATCGAGATTAGGGTTACTTGTCCACAACGGACTAGGGAGACTGGTGGCGTTTTACGATGGCGAACGCGTGACGTTGATTGGGACCATTATCGGTACTGTTTTAGGGAGGCATTGTCATCGGTGCCAATTGAAGACTTTAGGCTACTAACGATTGACGACCAGGTGAGGTCGGAATTGGATGACTGTTTTTGTCGGGTGAGGAGCAGGAAGTCCCCAGGTTTGGATGGGTTGACCGGAGAGATGTGTAAGAACATCTGGAAGGCCATCCCTGAATACCTGGAGGCGGTGTACGGTAGGTGCATTAATGAGGGCTACTTCCCGAAGGCATGGAAATGTGCTCGTGTTGTGGTACTCCTTAAGTCGCCTGATAGAGTGAGGAGTAATCCTCGCTCTTATCGGGGCATCAGCCTCTTGCCAGTATTTGGAAAAGTGCTGGAAAGAGTCATGGTGTACAGTCTCAAGGAATGCTACAGCGAGGGCCCTTCATGTTACCAGTTTGGTTTTAGGGAAGGCAAATGCGTCGAAGACGCTTGGATGCATGTGAAGAGTTCTGTCGAACAATCATCTGCGAAGTATGTGCTTGGGCTTTTCATTGATTTTAAGGGAGCTTTCGATTATCTTTCGTGGGACAAGGTCTTACGAAGGCTATCGGAGGTTGGCTGTCGTGAGATGGGCATTTGGAGCAGCTATTTCGAGGATAGAAAAGCGTATGTTGTTGGATCCTTTGAAACGGTTTGGATGGAGGTTGTTCGGGGTTGTCCGCAGGGGTCCATCTGTGGTCCATTCATTTGGAATCTCATGATGGATACTCTGTTGAGGCAGCTCGGGCTGACATTCAAACTGTGTGCGTATGCGGATGACTTGCTCATCCTGATCGAAGGCCGGTCTCGTGCTGAGCTGGAGAGAAGGGGTGCCCAGGCCATTCGCATTGCTTGTGAGTGGGGTGTAGGGGTTGGTGTGGACGTCGCAGTGGATAAAACGGTGATGATGTTGCTTAAGGGCATATTGTCAACCGGGCGACCTCCACTCATTAGAATTGGTGACAACAGCATTCGCTATGTGACTCAGGACAGGTACCTCGGAATAGTTGTTGGGGAGCGTATGAGCTTCCAGGCTCATCTCACCCATGTCAGGCATAAGCTGGCAGCTATCGTTGGAAAGGTTAGGCGCATATTGAGGAGTGATTGGGGACTCAGCAGGCGTGCCGTCCGTATCATATACGATGGGCTTTTCGTCGTTTGTGCGGCGTATGGCGCGTCGGTGTGGTATAAGACGGTCATGTCTGTTGTTGGACAGAGTAAGATTCTCACGTGTCAGAGAATTGCACTCTTGGCATGTGTTCCGGTGTGTCGGACGGTCTCTACCGATGCTTTGCAGGTCCTTGTTGGTGTACCTCCGCTTGACTTGGAAGTGGTGCGTCGTAGCATTGCTTTCAGGGTCAAGAGGGGACTGCCACTTGGGACGAACGATTGGCTTTCTGCTTCGGAGCTCGAGATTGGGAGAGATAGGTATAAGGCCCTTTTGCAGGGGTGCCTCGTAGATAGGTGGCAGACGAGATGGACGAACAGCGAAAAGGGAAGGGTGACTTATGGATTTATTCCGGACGTTACGTTCGTACGGGAACACCCTGACTTTGGCTTTGGCTTGAGTCTGGGGTTCATACTGACGGGACATGGCTCTTTCAATGCATTTTTGCATCGAATTGGCCAGACTGAATCAGCGGACTGTCGGTGTGGGAGGGGAATTGAGGACTGGAGGCATGTACTGACTTCGTGCCCGGACTATGATGACGTTAGGGATTTAGATAGTATGGGTATTACTCATACCGCGGGGGTGTGGGATTTCAGTAGGGTATTGTTGGACGATCGTACTTATGGTAGGCTGGGCGTTTTTGCCCTTGAGGTGTTTAGGCGTAGAAGGACGGCACTTTTAGCGGAGGTTGAACCTGCATCACCATCTTAGCGGTCTCCTGGCTAGCCTTTTCCAGCTTGGCGTCCCGCTGGGGTGCTGACGGTTTTTGATGTGTTATGCTGCTGGCTGTGATTGTCTGCTGTTTGCTGTTTCCCGACCTGCTATTTGTGGCTGCAGTTTTGGGTGTTGTGTGTTTGTACTGGTCTGCTTTTGACTGGTTGTGTTCTTGTTGTTGTGTATTGTGTCCGTGGCGCACGATGTCACTTTGAGTTCTCCCGTGAGGGTGGCTCCGTTTATTGTTGTGTTGTTTGAGTGTTTCTTGTTTGTTGTTATTACCATCTTGGTCACCAGTCCGAAGTTGTTTGGGACTTAAACTGGTAGTAGCATTTATGCTACGAGGCCTGACCGGAGGCTTAATTCTGGTGCCACGGGTGTTGGGAGCCCCAGGAATTTCGGTTCCTGCCCGACTATGGTGAGGCCCCTTTGTGGGAGCAACGTGGTGGCTGTGGTTTAAACCAAAATCGCGGGGAGAGCTATGCTGGCTCGGTGTGGAGTTACATTTTTAACCGGGTGCCGTGACCCATAGATCGGTAGGAGTTTAGATAGTCTCCGGCACCTTACCAAGGTGTGAGGTCATGTCCAAATGACATGGCTTTAAATTGGTACTCACTGGTGATTTTAATCATAGGTGGGGGCGTTGGTGGACGCATTGTATTCACTCGTGCTTTGGCACCGTGAGGTAACGTCCTAGGGCAGGTACTCACGTTAAACCACTGACTTAACTACATAAGTAATCTTAAAAATTTAAAAAAAGGAAGTGCTGTATTTCTATAAAAACGGCATTAAGACCAATTAAAATATCTTACATATACAAGTCACTAAGTTGCACGAACATTTTCGTCAGTTTTCATTTTACAATATTTAAGAGACTTCGATAGACTTTTTCTAAGACAAAATATTCCTCTTTAATAAAACAAATTATGAATTTTACTTAGTAAAACACTTCCATAGATCAGCACCAATAGTCAACAGTCGTTTTTAGTGCACCTGAATCTGACGCAACCCAAATAGAAATTCACCTTAACATTAACTCTGTCAGCGAACTCTGTGACGCTTTATCATTATCGAACTTGAAATCCATTCCTTTATTGCGCTTACAAGCCAGAGAGGTTATGGCTTTTATTTGCTTGTATCTGGGGCCTTATTTTGATTAGCCAGTATAGAGAGTATGTATGGATTCAGCCGAAAGAACGGGCAAGGGAATCCTTACAGTCACAACTGACCTTAAAGGCAGCTCAGATGCACATATCACTTCCAGTACGACTCCAAGGCAGAGGTCGCCTCATTTGGTAGCTGCAGCACGCAGGAAGTCAATAGACCTTTTATTGCTACAGTTACCAACTTTGACGCTCCTGGACCAGTCTGCACCTATGAAGAACGTTTCATCCTGACTGTCTTTGCCATTAGTAGCTATTTCCTTCAACAGCCTACGTTCAGTTTGCTGCCAAAGCTCTGGACTGATATTCCCATCCGGTTCTACTTCGAAGTTTCTTGTTGTTCCTTACCGGATCTGGCTTTTTTAATATTTTCACAACGTGCAACATTGGAGAAACCCGATATCGATGAAACAACTTTTCTTTACCACAAAATTTTAGATTGAGGCAGTCAGCACTCTCACGTCCTTAACATTCTTGCGGTCCATACCACAAGATTTGGCTACGGGCTGGGATTGACGCTTTGAGTAACCATACGTCCTTGAACATCATGCAATTCTCAGGTTAGTACGCAGCTTTGGTGCTCTTTAGGAACAACAAATTTAATTTAATTTAATTAAGGAGGAATGGATGCCCACATGAGTACAGACGTGGGGCCATAAATTTTTTCGAACTTCGCATACTTTGATCATAATTCCTGATGAGCTGATTTTCCTTATTCGACAGATTTTCCTTTGTCTTTTTTGGCCATTTTGTCAAGATAAGCCAGAAAAATATTGGTAAGTATTAAAAATATATATCTACAACATTTATGGTACATACTAAAATAGTAATAGTTTTCTTATAACTAAATTGACTTGCCACACTTTCAAAATGAATTGCTTATGCCAATCGTTCATTAAATTTGGACATTTTTCAGTAGCATCCCTTGCAAATCTCATCCAGAATGTAATTAACTACCAAGTAGTAGCTTCTCAATCGTTATTTTTATTTTTTTTTAAACCCGATTTCTCAAAAGGTTGAGCTAAAGAAAATTGTTGATTTTTAGTTCATGCTCTAAAAATTTGTTATATATTCGACAATTTCGAATTACTTTACAGTAATTTTGGGGAATATATGTTTAATAAACTTGTTTTCCGGATTGCCATTTCTACCACCAAAATCACGATCGTTTTGCAATTTCACAGTCTGTACGTGTTTCAGACAGTAAGATGCTACTTCTTGTTCTGTTAGGGATAAAGACGAATTGAAGAAGGTGGTGTTGCCAGTTCAGCTGGTTGTTTTTTTAATTGATATGGTGATTGATGATTGTCAAAAGTTTTGTTTATGTTTACATTTGTTGTTGCTTTGTAGTAAACGTTAAATTTGAAATCAATCTTTCTTTAGCAGTCGAAGAAGAAAGTTGTGCGAAGTTGTACATGTTTTTGTGTGCCAAAAGATGAGCAGAGGAGAAGAGAGTGGGGTGAAATATGTGAAATAAATTTTACCCCAACTTCAAGAATCTGCATAGATCATTTCTCCCCCACTGATATGGTAATAAGTGATAAAAAAAGCCTTTTACTACCTAAGGCTATTCCAATCGTTGCCCAAACTTCGTCTGCAAAGTAAAGTATTTAATCAAACTTAAACTTTGTGTTATACATTCGTAAGCTTATATTTATTTAATTAATGTGGAGTAAGATTTAATGAACCCGAACCGATGGATTTCGAGTATGACGTATCCGTTCGAAAGTTTAAAGATACTGAAACGCAGATAGAGTAAGTTACTACACCCTAGTTTAAGACAACATTTAATTATTAAAAGCATAAAAAAGTGCATTATTTTACTTTTATATTTATGTCAAATAAAAATTTAACTTTTTATGTATACTATCTTAATTTAAATCTTTAATTTTTAATTTTTAACATTATCTTTTCGGATCAACCAGGCAAAATTGATGAACCAAAGCTGAAAAACTACGTAGAGAGAGAAACGCAAACAAGGTGAGTAAAAGTGTAGAAGTCTATATACATATATAAAGGTTATAACATGATCGTCATTTTATTACACAAAAACCATAAAACAGATTTGTAAACCATTACAATCGTTGGAAAGGCCTACATTCACTTATGATTTGTTTAGTTGGGCGGTGTCACTCCCATATAAAATTTTTATTAAAATGTCTATATCTTTAAAATGGTAATATTAAGATTTTTTTAATTTAGCCTCAATAACATTATGGGTCAATATAAATCAACAGTGAAAAAGTGGGCGGAATTGATTAAGTGGGAGTGACACCTACCTTATAAAGTAAATGTTGATTTTTGTATACCTTTAGAACGGTAATAGTGGAAGGTTCTAAATAATTTCGTTAGAATGACAGTTTCTGAACTTGAACTTGGTCCAAATGACTTGGTAGTTATACAAATCATTGGATTTAATGTATTACTTTATATTTTTTTTATATGGATTACATTTTATGGGTATACAACAGGCTCAACCAGGATGTGCTTGAACACTTCTTCGGTGCTATACATAGCAATGGGTGATCATTTAGACCACCCATCACCGAAGGAGCTCAAATACAGATTAAGAAAGTACACTTTGAGTAGGTAAACTTTATACAATAAATTAGTAATTTATATATTAATTCCTATTTATTTCATTTTCAAATAGCAAAAAACACTGAATATCTAAGTGACAGAGGAAATGTGGACAGTGACAACACTGAATGGCTTTCGTCCACTTTAACCGATATCCCAGCTTTACTTCAAGAACCTGAAATGAACGATGAACTAACTGAACTTGATGAAATGAATTTTGATGATATTGGTATTTTTCAAGAGGATGCTTTGGAGTATATATAGGGATACATTATACGAAAGCTAAATTTTGAAGAATATAAATCTCATGAAAATACGTTTACATGGGTTAATCAGGTGTCGAAGGGTCCGCTTAAAAAACCGTCAAGTAGTTTTCTCGAAACTATAAAATCGTTAGAGTCAATATTTAACAAAATAAATGATATGGTAATATCCCATAGACGAAACCTTCATCACCACCTGACCCAAGAAAGTTCATCAAAAAGCCTGCCGGAAGAAGTGAAAACACTATTTTTTAAGTGTCGTATTCATTTTAGGGTACGACATTTAAACAAAAGGTTGCGAATGCAAAAAGCAAGGGAGAAGATAATGGGCTACAAAAAAATGCTTAAATTAAATCTATAAGCAATAATAATAATAAATCTATAACCAATAAATAAATGTAAGTATGATATTAGAAATATTCTATATTATCTAATCCTTTTTTTATATTTTCTTTCAGAATTGAACCCAAACATGAATTAAACAATCGGTCCTTTTAAAGACCACCGAATATTTTCAAAAAGAGACAAACAATACTTTATAACCGGTCTTTTTCAGGACCTACAAACATTTTCAAAGACAGTTTTATATACATTCATATTAATTTGCAGCAACACTGCCTTTTATTTGTAAAAAAAAAAAATATGATATAAAAGTAATACAATTTATAATAATCATCAGAGCTCACATTCAGACTCGCCATGATATGTAGTATTATTATGATAATAAAATTGTTTTTTCTATTTCATGTCAATAGTTACAACAATTCAAGGTTAAAAATATCCATAATGCAACACACTACATTATTGTCTAAAATGTAGTGTTGGACATTGGGCTGGTAAATTTCATGTATGCGTCATTGAAAAGAGTATATACATATTTTGCTATAAAACATGGTGCACACCGTATTAGTTGATATTGAAGCCCATGGGGCAAATAAAAGTATCACACAACCAGCAAAAAGGATTCTTTTATTTAAAGGGCCTCGTTTTAAATCTTTAACTCAAATTCAAATGCCTAGATAAAATATATCATTTTCAATGCAGCATACATGTAATGTACCAGCCCAATGTTCACCACCAATGTACCAATGTATAATAATTAAAAAGTTAACAAAAAATGTTTACATTTAAAATGCAACAACACAATTAGTTTTTCTAGTTTTGCGGTCAACCAAAGTCTCACCAATGCATAAATTTCTTTAAGTCCCCCAGTCAATTAATTAACATATTCATGGTAAACATTACGATGTTCAGAGTGACTCAAAATGACCAACGCAAAACCTACACCTTTCAAAAAAGCAGAAAAACTTCAGCAGTAAAAGCTCCGATTTATATGTTTCTCGGCAGAAATATTAAATCTGCATGAGAACCCAAAATAATTTGAATCTTATTATCTTTTTTTGGAATTTGTTTTCTTTTCGTGTTATTTCTTTATATTTCATAAATTCACTTTAAGAAGTAAATAAATATTCACTTTAAGAAATATTTCATCAATAAATAAAGTGAAAATAAATGTCAATACACAAAAACATATGTTGTTTATGTCAATTATTTCATTCATTAGTCACGATAAAAAGCAGTAAAATACATGTTGTTCTTGTTAAAAAATTAGTTGTTGTAATGGCAACTCCACCTTATCGAATTCGCCTTGGTTAGGGATGATGTAGTTTCATATAGGATCTTTTTTAGCCGCATGAGAACTATTGTTGGTATTTCCGTTCAGTAAGGTTTGGCAAGTCATCATGTATCGTTAATTTCCATCCGATTTAAAAAAATGAAGTATCATTTTATTCACAACCAAAACTTTAATAAATCCAAAAATAGGATTCTTATATAAAATAGCATGTAAAACCGACTATTTATGTATTTACTTAAGTCAATGGATAAAACCCTTACTGACCATTAACAAAATTCATACATATGTACATACAATTAAATAAGAGCACAGATAGGTAAATTTTAGCACACAGATTAAATTGATAACAAAAATGATAACAGTTAAGTGTTGAGAAAAAGAATAATATTACGTTTTATAACACTTAAATTTAAAGAAAAATCTAAATCCGACAAATAATTGTACTGGCGACATAATCTACATAAAGCATCAGCAATACTATAATTAGATCTGCATAATTGAATATAAATAGGATTATAATAGCAAGAATTACGACTTAGAATATTAAATTATGCAGATTTTAAAAGAAATTTACTGCAAATATTTCCATTGATCATGTTAATCATAATAGATAGTGTATTTAGCATAGTACGACGAGTTTTATTAATGCCAGTCTGCTAGAATATGAAGGCATATCCATATAGTTCCATCCAAGGCTATGCAGACAGAACAACAAAAATTGTTTTTGTATAGATTCAATATGGTCGCTATAAACGTTGTAGTGAGGATCTTATACGATTGCTCCATTCTTGAAAATTAGCTTAACAAGGGAAACATATAGTTGCTTCGTAATGTATGGATCAGAAAACTCCTTTGCGCATCGTTTAATAAAGCCAAGCATACCTCTAGCCTTGTTTAGTCACAGTAATATGGTCGTTAAGCTCAGTTTTCCGTCAAGTAAGATGCTAAGATCCATAAATACGTCTACCAACTCCAATTGATAACCTTCAAATAAGTAGTTTATACGAATAAAATTACTTCTTGAGAAACGCATGCGTTTAAATTTTTTAATACTCAGCTCCATCAAGTTATATATATATATATGAGGTCACTTTGAAGGTATACATGCTCAATGAAATGATTAAAAGAGAGAAAAGCTTTTACATCGTCAGCATACATCAAGATATTAGAAAAATTAATAACATTGGGCAAATCAATTATAAACAGTGAATACAGAAGTGGACCAAAATTAACGCCTTGAGGAACACCAGGTGAAACATTATGTATTTAGATATGCTTTCGTTAATCCAAACTGTCTGTTTTCTTCCAGTCAAATATGACTTTAGTCAGCTTAAACTTCTGTGGGTCACTCCCAATAAATCCAATTTAATTAAAAGAAGTCTATGATTCACTTTATCAAACACACAGATGTTAATTGAAGCACATTAGTCATCGTTGAGCAGCCTAAATCCGTGTTGATAAGATGATAATAACGAAGAAGTATGATACACTATAAAATTAGGAATCAGTTTTTCAAACATTTTTGGAATAGCACTCAATTTAGCAAACATCAGACTTATTACCGGATTTAAAAAGCGGTATAATATAAGAATCTTCAAGCACACCAAAATATCACAGTCATCCAGAGTAGGGAAAAATATTATTTGACTTGATGCAATCGAATAGGTATACATACATATGTTATCGTAAATAGCGTCAGAATAAGTACCTGATTGTAAAATTTCATAACTGATGGAAATCCAGTAGATTTTCTTTTGAAATGAACGAATTTGTAGCAGAACTTGGGGTCTTTAATAAATTTTATTTTTTATTTTTATATGATTTATGGTTAAGAATATTATATTCAGACCGGCTGATAGAGTACCTTCCATAATCAGTAATTGAACCAGACCTTTGATATTTTTTATAATATTTATTCTTGAAATTTTTAAGTCTAGACAGTTGCTTTGAGTGCAAAAAATGAGCGAACTATTTCATAAAATTGATTAATCATCACATCAATATCAAAAAATTTCCTGCCAACGAATATTTCTCTCAAAATTAGTTCAATTAAAACAAAAAGCTTTATGGACGTTAGAAGGCTTAAATTTCGGTTCCATTGGAAAAGAAAAGCCAATTTTTAAAGTGGGCAACTCCTCAGGCAAAGTAACAGGATCAGAACGTACAATAGAACAAAGATTAACATCATTAACAAACACCAAATCAAGTATTTTTCCAAAATCATTACAAATAGAATTGATTTGATAAAGGGAAAGTCCAAAAATATTATTCAAGAAATCGTCATGCCAATTTTTATTCTTTATCGGAATTAATTGAGGTGCGTCGGATATATGACTCCATGAAATTGAATATGGGTTAAAATCTCCAACAGAAAAAACGGTATCATTCACCCCAGCAATTGAAAAAACTAACTTAATATCCTTAAGATGATTAGAGTAAATAGAAGAATCAGGAACATAAGAGCACGTAAAGTAGACCTTAGACCTTTTCATCAACAACAATAGCAACAAATTCAATGTGAGTAAAAATAATTTCAGATGGATGTATGGAAGATACAGCAATTAACAAACCACCTCCTCTAAGTGATTTTCGATTATATCTATATATCTGATATTTGTTGCAGAGAATTTCAGTATTAAAAACGTAATCAGTAATTCAGGTCTCGGTTAAGATAATAACATCATATATAAAATCAAAGAGGGTAGACCACTTAGTATTCAATCAACGAGTATTTTGATATATAATATTTAAACTATTGTCAAAGATGTTGGCAAACGTATACCACTTCTTCGTCTCTCACTAAACATATATTCACGGATGAATGTACCGTTAGGTCAAAAACCAGAATCAATTATATTTTTAAAGAACTCATCAGGAACAGTAACTTTAAACAATGTTATCATCCTCGGTTGAGAGTATGTATATTTATGAACAGATAATATGCAATTTATGCCTAGTCTTGTTTTAATATAATGGTCAACATCCTCTGCAGTTGTATCTGAAGCTAAGCGCGAGACAAAAATAATTTTTCCAGGAGGAATAACTCAGAGGCTTTGCCACACTTTGAGTAGTATTAGAAATAGAATACACAGATATTGCGCGAGAACAATTAGGGCTATGATAATTAGAATCTTCTGGAATTGATAAAATTTCAGAAAAAAATGCACATATGGCGACACTGGCGGATGATGATTCTGGGAGGGTAAATCAGATGAATTTTTATTAATCATCTTGGAAACAGATAACGATGGAGTCTTATAAGAATTTGGCAAATTAGAGGGTTGAGGAATTGAGTGGCAAGAAGCTTGAGATGTAAAAAATTCCAAGGTTGAGTTTTCCTGCGCGTTTACAAAATTTTCTAAATTAGGGCAGTTGTTAAATAAATCTCCATATTCCACAAGATTATCTTGCAATGCTGAGATATTCTTTATTGATTTTATCAAATTCTTCCTTAGAATTCTTAAAGACATTGAAAAATTTTAAATTAATTATTCTGCATTTGGGACAGATGCATTGTAAAAGTTCTGTGAATCCATCAGCGCATCTGCATCACGAGCCTTTAGACCACTGCAAGCTAAATGGTAGGGCCCCATACAAATCCAGCATGACACTATCCTACCATTTCCAGTAATTGAACAGATTGCGTTAGAGCACTCCATAACAATTAAGTTTGGACGTACAGGAAATCAACTTATCTGGCAGTGATATTATTGTTATATATGTACATAAGTATATGATTGTATGAATCTATTGCTCAGTGGATGTCGCAGTACTTTTCTATTTATTTTTCGTAATTTATTTTACAGCTGCTTTGTGTTTTTGTTTTGTGTATGTTCTGTTTTTGTCAATTCTTTTACTTAAAAGACATTGTGTTGTTGTAATGCAATTTATCATTTTTAATCATGTTTCTCTTTAGTTACTGTTTAATATTATTTGACGTTTATTATGTTATTATTTATGTTTATTTTTGTTGTATTCTGTGTTGTACAGAAGTATTAGTGTAAATTGAATGATATAGAAAAAAAAGATTTTTTTTTCAGTTTTATTTTGTTCAGTTTTTTAAAAAGAAATGTATAAATTTTGTTGTTGTAGCAGATTTAAATGATTTAATTTACATATGTATGTTTATATTATTTTCATAAACTTTTTATTTTAAGCTGTATGTTTAATATTAAAAACAAGAATAAGTTTAAATCATTATGATTTATTAAAGGAAGAAAAGATAAGTATTTTTAGAAATAAAATTTGGAGCTTGTAAAAAACACTTCTAAATCACATAATGATTATGCACATCTAAACTAAGAAAATTTGAAATGAATTGGAGAAAGTGTGTTTGTTGAGAAATGTGTAGAGATTCCTGAAGTTTACACCATTTAACAGCTCTATTCCTTTCTTTTCCAAATGCGAGAATACCAAGAATGTTCAAAAAATGGTATTACTTTCTAGGTATTTTTACTTAATTTTATTTTTGTGGCATAGTTTTCTTCTTGTACACTTTTTTACGCGTAAAAAATAGAATATCATTCAATTTTGTTGTATACAGATTTTGAATACTGTATTTTAGTTTGTTAACATTTTTTACTGCCAAATTACAGTAGTACCACAGTTACAAATCTATACATTTAAGCGTTTTTATGTATATTGACGATTTATTTGCGGAATTACTATATGGTAATCCAGTTATTTATTTGGTTTACATTTAAACGTATAGGCCTCATTAGCCGAACGTTGAAATCGTAAATGTGTCGTAAATGTAACGTAAATGTAAATCATATATGTACATACTTACAAATATAAAACATAACAAATTATATACCAAATTATTGCCAAAAAAAGTTCATATGGAGTATAAAGTTAAATAAATGCTATTTTATAAAAAGTCAACATACAAAAGTTTTTCTTTCTCCCTGGTTCACGATAGACCAATATAACCAAAATTTTTGCACAGCAATTTAAAGTCATTGGAAATATCTTTTACCTGACATCCTTCTTTTTTTGTTTATTAAAATTTCAAGATACTTCTGAGTTAAATGTTGACACTAAGTGGCCTACACCGCGGAAACTAGTTGCTGATTCAAAGTTCTTTTTACTCTTATCTAAAAATTACATACATAATTGCTCATCTATCATTAGCGCGAAAATGTTTGCTTATCATCTAAGAATGTTTATAAAAGCTAATTTTTAATTTATTCCTTTTCCACATTACAATTACGTAAGAAACTATTTTGTATCAAAAAATAATAATATTTTTTAAAATCGGATTCACGTTTTCTAAAATATATTTTAAATTTGTTCAAATTATTATAAATTACTTTGTTCAATCGTGTGTCAAAAAAGGATATAAATTCCCCCATATAATTTAACATACAAACAGACCATTACTGCTTGACAAATGACACGTAACGTTGCCGTCAATTTGTATTTTCAATAGATTGGGACGTTACAGTTACATTACATTACGGTCAAGTAAGCACTTTCATAGCCTTTCATATAACAAAAGCGATCAGCTGACACAAGAACATTTATGGCATCTACGTTTAAGTTCGGCTAATTCTACCTTAAAGCAAAGCGAACGATAAGTCGTAAGATAGTGGGCAGCTGTTACGAAAGAGAGTGTCTGCCTTTCGTTTGAATAAATTTTCTTCCGGCATCGTGGGCCAGGCTGTTAAAAAGAAGGTATTGTTACATTTTTGTTGTTGTTGTTAAAAACAAATTTTATTTTTGTTAAAGACAATTTTGTAAAAACTATTTGTTCTAAATAAGTTTGCTAAAAATATTTAATGAAAAAAAAAAAAAAACGAAACAGTTATAGAAGAAAAGCAAAAATAATTAAATGGAAACGGAAATGAATTAAAAATATTGTAAATGAATTACTAAAATCAAGCAAAAAATTTATATATACTTTGTTTTGGCGCTCACAGTAAGTCGTCGTTGAGTCTTCTATATTCTCTTACCAATTGAGCCGGACTGCTCAAGTATATTATTCGTAGTATATTATCCACATACATATGTATGTATTTAACGATAAGAGCTACCTTGGCATATCGTTTATATGAATGGAGAAAAGAAGCGGACCAAAAATTGAACTCTGTGGAATCCCTCTCATCATTGCCCGTGTAAACCGATAGTCAACGTAAAAAGATAAAAGATTACGTCAATAGGAGTAAAAGGAATACCCGTGAAAATCGTATTAAGTTCTCCGGCATCTAACTGACATCTGATTGTCGCCCTCTGTCCTTCCAATTTCTAGTTCAGAATGTATTTCCATGTTCATCTAAAGCTAATGGCGGAATTAAATCGCCTGGCTTAATATTCGGTCTTAGTTATTCTAATAGAAATATTAACATTTCTCCTAGCTGTTCTAAATTCCATCTAGAGTGTACCGCATCTCTCCTGTGAATGAGTTGAAAACTACGGCTTTGACTGGTGAGAACTTAACTTCGACTTAATTAGGACTGAGTCATTATACAGCAGCCGAATATTGTCCTTCAAAGTACCAAACGCAATAAACGCCCATCGTGTGCTATGTAAAGGTGGCAGTACATACCACGAGTTAGTGTGCTCGTGAGCTCTAGACTTCTGTCAAAGAAAGTTACACTACTTTATTTCCGTAGAACGGAAAATGACGCATTGGCCTCAGAAAGTTGGTTAGGTTTCAACATTTTAACGCGTTGTGTTGTTTTGACAGCTATCAGCTGACAGTAGAAAAATAAAGAAATAAATATGAATGTAGTAATAGGAAAACAAATAAAAAACAGCTGACAGATAATGTTTTTTAACGCATGCTGTGTAACAATTTTTCATACGCGTTAGTTTTTTAACGCACGATAGTTGACGACGAATTAACGCATGTTATGTACTTCTACCTTAACATCACTTTAAGATTTTTAAAAACACCTGACTTGAACTTATTAATGGTTAAAGTGTTTGTTAAAAAAGCGATAACGCATTTGTGAAACGAATAATTTTACGTGCGTGTAACTACATATGGTATATATAAAGACATAATTATTTATTTTAAAATTCATTGAGAAAGTTCTTTAATAATAGTTAGAGTCTTGACAACTGAAACTTAAATTAAAATTTAAAATTGGCAAAATAGAATCAATTACATTCTGTTGTTCACCAGACACTTACCCTGGATATGTAACCTTAGTCAATTCGACTAATATCCCCTTGGTTTCATATGCAGCTTTTTATTTGATTGCGCGATCAACTTCAACTCTTCTTTATTCTCTGTCGCCAGTGTTTTCTTCTAATGAGCATTCACATTTCTTCCGTAAGTATAGTGTGTTTTTAGTTATAAAGCTAGTGTTAGTCGAGTAATTAGGAGAACACACCGAAGAAGCGTGATTCAAATGCTAATTAAAAATGAATGTACATATATATTTTTATATTATTTGCTTATAATTTAGTTTATTTGCTATATTGTGGATTTCAATATGAATTATCTGTTAATTAAGATTGTTAATCTAAATAGTGTCTCCTACAATATGTTCCAAATAAACATTAAACAAAAATTATTTATTCTTAAATCAAAAAGGTAAATATCTTGTTTAATTTATATTTAAAACAAAGTTAAAAAACTACTTTTAACAATAAAATTGACAATTTCTACATAGGCACGGAAAAAATCGGTAGTAAATGTATGTTAGTTGTTTCGACTAATGGTTAGTGTTTATGAATAAAAAATGGGTTATGGTTCTAGGGTTAAGGTGTTAAAAATGGTATGTACTCTTAAATTAAATTTTTATTTTACACTATCCAGATGAAAAATACAGACTTCAAATAACGCAAAACGTATGGAAGAGCAGGAAAATGCATCGGTGCCACAAGAAATTGGTAAGTATTAAAGTGAATTGGTAAATATTAGGTATTGGAAAATTTGTATGTGTTTCAGGTGATGACCAAAATATGGTAAACGAAGATAAACGAAATTGGCACGACGCTTCTACAAAGCTTATTTCAAATTTTATGGTAGAGTTACGTCCAAAGTTTGGAAAAACACTTCTAATAAAAACAAAAAACAAAATGTATAAGATTATTGCGGAAAGAATGGCCCACATAGAAAATAAATTTAGATGTCTGGAACGCACATACAAAAAAACAGTGCTCAACAATAGACTAACCAGAAGAAGTAGACAGTGAGCTTAACCGAATTCTTGGTCAAAAAGATGGAATTCATCCAGAATTCATATTGGGGAGCGAAGAAGTGAAAGGAGTTGTGTTTAGTTCATCACCACCAGCAGAATTGATACAGATAACTCCTTGAAAGGTTATGTTATGTTATACATTTTTTTTTATCAAAGACTTATTTATTTTTATGTTTGTCGGTCTATAGGTCTGTATTAAAAATAATCATTTTTTTTATTGTACATATACATACATATGTATGTATTATAGATGATGAATTGACTCCAAAATTATAAGAAGAGATCGACAGTAGGAGTAAAAGAAGACATTTTAAGTAAAATGTGGCAAATGACAAGAAAGATTTTCATGCTAAGATGCTAGAATTCATGAAAAAAAGGATGAGCCCGGACAAGTATGAAGAAAGATCTGAAAAGAAATTAAAGTCACTAGAGACGATTGGTAAGAAGTGTTGGCAACCCACTTGGTAAGCCAATTAAACACACCCGGGTTTTATTGGGTATTATAGATTTAAAAAAACCCGGGTGGGTTTTTCATTTTCTGTATATTTTCATTTTCTGTATAAAATTTATGGTGTTTACCTGCTATCTTTCCTTCACATTTAACCATTTCAAACACTCTAACATCCATCTTGTTAATGTCAATCTATTTACTTTCAGTAATGCACGCATTGCCTTATTCTGTAATTTCTGCAGTCTTATTGCTTGTTGATCAGAACAGCATGAATATAATCTCGTTGACCCATATTCAAAATGTAGCTTGATTATTGTTTTGTAAATATTTATTGATGTACTGATTGATATTTTACTTCGTATGTGTGTGTATGTGTGTCTGAAAAATCCTATTTTTGGGTCCTTGAGGTAATCCATAATTATTTTCAATTGGCCTAGATTCGGTGTTGTTTATTCTTGTAGTCTGTCTACGGCTTGTTAAATATGATTTAGACCACATCAGGTCCTCATTATATATCCCGTATTTTATCAGTTTTTGTAGTAAGATGTCTCTATCGATCGTTTCAAAAGCTCGCTTAAAATCAATGAAAATCGCCAAATCTTATTATTATTTTACATATTTTTCCATCGGCTTACTAAATAATTTAACATAAGCAAACGTGCAGACGTAAAATGTGACAACAACCTTGAACTGTTTTTTGCATACATATCGCATTATATCGTTTTAGTCTATTTGCTTTAATTATTTAATTATGTATATATATTTTTGCATTATTTTAATAATTGTTGATTATGGGAACCACAATTCAGTAATTTTAAATTTAAAATATTCTATATTCAATTAGTATATGACTTCAATTTATAATAAAATGAGAAATAATAAATCAATCAACAACTTAATTGTTTTCTTTTTCTCCTCTCACCAAATGACCAAGTTCTTAGTGCATGCGTTATATTTACAATTGTCCTGGTGATACTGCCTTGACAAAACAAAAGACACTTTAATAAAGTCAAAATTTTCAATTTTAATTGATTTTGTAACCAAGTTTCAAGTGCTTGAGTTACGCATACAATTGTCCTAGCGATACTGCCTGGGCATACCAAGCTTTTGCTCAGCCAATAGAAAAATACGATCAGTAAACTAACTGATCAAAACATTTAGTGACCCCGCCGTGATTTCAACTTAAGCAATCTTCAACTCCCTTTTTAATATTTACACGCATAATGGCTACCGGCAAAGAAGCTTCAACCAGCTGACGACTTCCTAGCTCACAACAGGAGAGTCAATAGAAGCCATCATCCGAAATTTTAAAAAGGATCCAGCTGCTCGAAAAACACCAATTATTATAAAGAGAGAATCAATAGGAGTGAATTCGGCATGGAGTGAATTCGAAGCCGTCGACAAATAAATAGGATGTCTTAAAAATTAATGGAGAGTATCTAAAGTGTGGGAGCGTTCAACGATTTATTTTCACAATTGATCGGCCGTCAACAAATTCCGACCGTACAAAAGATGTGGTACCTCAAATCTTACTTGTTGGCTGAAGCTGAAAGACTTACAAGTCATCTTTCAACCACAGCAGAAAACTATGCAACGGCTTGGAGTTTACTACAAGATCGCTACAACAATCAACGAGTTCTTGTAATAACTTTAGTACAACAGCTGTTGGATCAACCCAATGACGGACAGTCAGCTGCTGTTATAAAACAATTGCACGACACAACTTAGGAATGACTACATGTATTCAACAACCTCGTGATTAATAATAAGCGTGGGATCCCGTGCTGCTTCACATGCTCGTATAAAAATTGGATTGCAGAACCCATGTTTTATATGAAAGGACAATCAGTAATTAAAAGAAACTACAGAAAATCAACGATTTTTTTAGATTTCTTTCTTTAATCCATGGAAGCAATCAACACAACACTGTGACATATGGCACGAGAGCTGCTCCTTACTTAGCTACGAAATGTTTGCGAAACAATCGGTTCCAGAGAATGATATACGCTATAACCTTACTCCGTAATTTATCAAAGAAAATGTCAAAGTAGATGACGGCTTAGATGGACCTGATAGTTTGATAACAACTTTGCAATTACAAGAATAACCTGTGCAGGTTATGAAGAAAGGCGGTTTTACCCTACGCAAGTGGTGTTTTGGACTGATTCAAATTTGTGCTTTGCTTGATAAACTCTTCATCTGCATTGTTAAACAAATTTGTCGCAAATGGAAGCTTTTCAAGAGAAATCCATAGCGCCGCGTAAGTGGCAAATGCAATACAGCCAACTTATTCTGGTGTGGAATGTCCAACACTCTTTGTTTCTATGGTCCTTCATTTCTACATGGAGTGGCCACCTAATTTCAATCCAAACTAATTCTTCAATGAATCTTGAAAGGAAAATAAAACAGCTCCATTCACTAGCAATGATTACAACAGAGCCTACCTTTATTTACAACATCAACCACAGGGCCTGAACCAAGTAAAGCCATGTGAAATAACAGTAATAGTGGCCCTGGACCAGTCCGAAGCATTTGGCACGGTCAATCATGCCATTCTCTTTAATAACATATTTACGTCGGACCTCCCTAACAACATAAAGAAATGGCTAGCAAACTATTTGCGGGGAAGACAGTCATTCGTAGTTTCGAAACAAAAAGTTAAAATTAATAATAATTAAACAGGGACTACCGCAAGGAGGTGTACTATATCCGATTCTGTTTAATTTATACGTTGCGAAACTCTCGTTACCCCCAGCGGGAGTGAAAATAATATCTTATGTACTATTCTGGCGACGCACAGTGGTAATTCGTCGGCACAAAAACAATTTTTTGACTATTGCTTTTTAGAAATATATTGGTGCTCTTCTATATGGAAGTGTTTCGTTAAGTAAAATTCATAATTTGTTTTATTATAGAGAAATATTTTATCTTATAAAAAGTCTATTGAAATCACTTAAATATTGCAAAACGGAATGTGAAGGAAATGCTCTACAACTTAGTCGCTTGTATATGTAAGATATTTTAATTGGTACATTTTAATACAGTTTTTATCAAAATACAGCACTTTCTTTTTTAATTTGAAGAAAAAGTTATTAAGATTGCTTTTGTAGTTTAGTAGATGATGAGCAAATTAAAATAGCCTTAAGAAATTTAGCATTTGGATTTTTCATTAGAAAAAAATTAGGAAAAACCGATTGAACCCTGATAGTCTATTCTTTGAATTTGCCTAAAAAATTCCACCGACTTTCACTGATCGTTGAACAAACTAATGAATTTTCTATAGTTTCGGGAAAACTGTAGTACATATTTATAATAAATTTGTTACATACTTTTAGGACTAAGCTTTTTTGATTAAAGGTGCCGTTATATATTATAAAAAATTTTAATAATTGAAGTTCAGTAGTTTATAAAATATCACAACGAAATAAGAAAAACAAAGCCATATGATTTCAATAATACAATAATTTAAATTGGAAAGCATTTGACGAATCAAAATTATAGTAATACTGTGAAGCATAATTATCAAAATGAATTGATTTTCGGTATCATATGGTGAATAGTGTAAAGACTTATTAATTGCGGTAATAATGATGATTTATTAAACGATTTTATAAAAACAAAAACTTGGTTCTTACGATTAATGAAATTGAAATAGTGCAAAGAATAATTAATAGGCGTTTTTTTAGTCACTTTAATAAACGTTGGGCTGAGTCGCAGAAAAAAATCGTATTTCTTTAATAAAAATTATGCTTGGCTAACAAGTATTTCTAAAACAAAAATAGTTTATTGTGAATTTTAAATATCATAAAAAATTTTTTTTAGATATATTTGAAGTATCACTTGCTGATGATGAATCTAGTTATTCAAGTAAACAGGATGGACAGTTAAGGAATTCAATGATTGCAATGATCGTACTAAAAAGTACAAAGCTGCTCATTTAGCGTCACAGCACACTCAACAAGAATTAATAGAGGCAAGTGCAGTTGCGGTTGCAAAAATTAAATCAAATTTATGTAATCCTTCAATAACACTAGCGTTAATGCTGGATGGTTAGTTAACAAAACATCAGTACGAAACAATAAAATCAACAATAAAATGATATATTACCACCTTATATAAATGTACTAGATGAGAAGAAAAAATTAATGATGACGTCCAAGTATCAGAAAAGGAAGATTCTGCTATGACAACTTTGAATTTCAGTCTTATATCGATATATATATATCCACGAAATACTTATACATGGATAGGACATAATTGATGCAGCAATACTTCCTATTGGTATGCTCTCTGAGGAAGCAAAAGAAACACGTAATAAGTATTACAGAAAGTTTAGATTAATCTTTTCCAGAAAGTACTGATGTTTTTCATCGTTTGCTTGCATCATCTGACGTCAATCTTAGAAACATCTTTTAGAACCAGATGATGTCGTTAAAGAAATGATAGTTGATGAACAAAGTATTTATTTATATAGATTATTTTAGAATAATTTTGCTTTTATTTATATATTAACATTCAGAGGTTCGAATTGTGCTCGCGTTTGCTCACTATCGATCACACTTTAAAGAAGTCTTTGAGCTTGTTTAATAGCAAAAAATTACTGACATTCAATTATTACAAAATTGTTATAGTTTTATTGCAAAAAGTTTAATCCTAAAAGTATGCAACAGATTTTATTGCAACATGTCTGCAGTTTTCCAGACCTTTTTCAGAAAATTCATACATTTGTTGAGCGGTCGGTGAAAATCGGTAAATTTGTGGGTAAATTCAATGAATAAACTCAGGGTTCATTTAATTCCGGCAAGAAGACGGATGTAGTCGGAGCTAACTGAAGGAAAACTGCTAATTTTGCATCTTATAAGGTCATTTTCATAGACTCATATATACTAAAGTACAATCGCTCACGGCTTATTTGATGCAGTTAGAAATTCTTGCAAAATATATCAATATGACAAAATTTATTACATTTAAGAGCAAAAAATACACATTACACATAGAAACCTTTGTTTAATTATGACAATTAAGAAAAAACAACAACAACAAAGGATACTCTTAAAGATATACCAATAAAACAAATAATGTTCATATAAAAATTCGCTCACAGCTTATATGATGCATTCTATAAAATAATTATACAAGAGTAAAATAATGGGCCAATTTTACATATTTTTAGTGCAAGCAAGCAGAAAACAACTTTTAAAGGCGTCATTTCAAAAGAGAGGTTTGATTTCGAAGTATTTTGTAGTAAGTTTTTAAAATAGGAAAGCAAACTTCATGTGAAAGCGGTAGGATGTCATTCGGCATTTCTAGAAGGGAAAAAGACAATGAATAATGCAGAATTTGTCGCATTGAGTCCTTCAAGAGTTAAGCACATCATACAAAGATTTATCAATGAAAATAGAATTGAAAATAAGCGTAAAGTAGTACCAAACACGACATTTAATTATGTCGATAGGCGGTGGATTGTATGACAAGTTAAGGAAAAGTCCATTCTTAGTGCTCTGAAAATGGGAGTTGAAGCTGGAAAATTAGAGGGTGAGGATTCCAATCCAGAAGCTATCCGAAGAGTTTTACGAGAGGCAAATTTCCATGGTCAGAACGCCCGAATCAAGCCACTGATTAAAGCCACGAACAGAAAACGCAGAATAGAATTTGCATTATTTAAGCTGTGAGCCGGAAAACTTGAGGTATTTTTTTATTTTGTTATATTTTTTTTTATATTGAATTAATTCCTGTTAGTTTTTTGTTTAATAAAATCTTCTATCTAGGTATAGAACTTTAAGTTGCAATAAAATAACTATGGATTATTCGATTGACATGAGTTTTATTTATCCAAAAGATAATCTTGTGGCATTATATTTTAAATGTGATTTCTGGCATATGACCGCCATGGCTGGCGCGGATATAGTCCATTCTGGACGTCCAATTTTCGATGACTTTTCCAACATTTGTGGCCCTATATCGGCCATAACACAACGAATGTTGTCTGTCAAAAGGTCAAGCGTTTGTGGCTTTACCGCATAGACCAATGACTTTACATAGCCCCACAGAAAGTAGTCTAGCGGTGTTAAATCACAAGATCTTGGAGGCCAATTCACAGGTCCAAAACGTGAAATTAGGCGGTCACCAAACGTGTCTTTCAATAAATCTATTGTGGCACGAGCTGTGTGACATGTTGCGCCGTCTTGTTGAAACCACATCTCCTGGACATCATGGTTATTCAATTCAGGAATAAAAAAGTTAGTAATCATGGCTCTATACCGATCACCATTTACTGTAACGTTCTGGCCACCATCGTTTTTGAAAAAGTACGGAACAATGATTCCACCAGCTCATAAAGCGCACCAAACAGTCAGTTTTTCTGGATGTAACGGTATTTCCACATACACTTGAGAATTACCTTCACTCCAAATGCGGCAGTTTTGTTTTTTGACGTAGCTATTCAACCAGAAGTGCGCTTCATCGCTAAACAAAATTCGCTCATGAAAATCGGGAACAACGGTAATCTCGTTTTGGGCCCATTCGACGAATCTACGCCGGGCGTGAGTCTATTCATGATAAATTGCAAAACCAAACTGAGAATAAATCACTTGACAGCTGTTAAATCGTTCGCCATCTTGAAAAATAAAGGCAAGTTGATCCCTCTTCTTTTCGAACAGACTTTGCTGATGGCATTCAGCACGAAGATGAATAGCTGAAGTGTTAGTGAGCATCCTTGTTTAACTCCAGCATTGGTGTGGAATAGTTGGCCTCATACATCGCTCTGATTATTCGAATTATCTTCTGGAGTACTCCTTTTGTTCTTAGTGTTTTCCATATAGCCGTTCGCTTGATGGTATCAAACGCTTTCTTGAAATCGACGAACAATATGTGATATGTGAATATGTTCAGTGATTATTTGTAAAGTGTTGGCCTGATCTACATAGCTTGTTCGTCTCGCAGTATGTTGTCTATTGTGCTCTGAAGCCTCCCCTGTATTATGAGTGCAAGTATCTTATATATGGTGATAAGTAGAGTAATTATTTTCCAACTATTACAGACTATCAAGTCACCACTTTTCGGTAACTTTACAATGATGCTCTTCTTTCACGTAGAAGGCAGCCTCTCCTCCTACCATACTGATGTGATGTGAGGCAGTAGAAGGCTAGCTGTGGTTTGGATGTCAACCCGTATAATTTTCGGTGGTAGTTCATCTTCGCCTGCCGCTTAATTATTTTTCAATTTACCAATCGCCTCTTTCTTCTCAATCAGATTGGGAGGATTGCGTGGTATTCTTTAACTGTTATTTTTATCTATGTTCTCAACCGTTTCGCTGTTCTTAGTAGTGTTTGTTGCGTTATATATGTATTTCACTGAAATATTCTTTCCATCTCTGTGTTTGTGAATCATTATTCGTTATTAGTGTACCATTTCTATCAGCAACAGCTTGGTTCCTATTACACTTTTGATTACTGAGATATTTAATCGTCTGAAATAGTTTTCTCATATTATTCTGTCCAGCTGCTTCTTCTGCCGGCGTTGCCAGTAGTTCCAGGAACTTTCTTCTGTCTCTTCTTGCAGCTTTTTTTATTTGCTTTGTTAGCTGATGGTATTGCTGTCTCAAGGTATTGTTGCTAGTCAGCTGCAGTTTCAGTTCCCTTTTTTGAGAAACCAGGCTCCAAGTGTAATCTGATATCCAAACTCTTCTATTTAGTAGCACTACAGCAAGTGTTTCCTTCGCGACTTGATTATACAATGCTTTGATATTTTCCCATGAGTGGCGTTGATTTGTTGATAGCCGTTCACGGATTGCCAAGGTTAATGCGTGCCTGGTGGCTCGTGGTCACTCCCGATATCAGCTCCTCTTCTATTTCTGACATCCGATTAAAAGCTTCTCCATATTCTGCTCATGCATATATGGTCTATCTGATTGCGCTCATTGGCGCTCGGGGATGTCCAGGTATAATTGCGTACTTATGCGGGAAGATGGAGCCAGCTATGACTAGTTAAAACTAGTCGCTCTCCATTCTTATTCCTGACTCCACATTCCTGACTATCACCTCTTCGAATTTCCGTGAGCGTGGATGATACCTGTGTGTAGAGTTCATCTTTATTAGGTTCTTCAACGTCTTCCGTTGGGGCATAGCACTGCACAATGGTAACATGTCATCCCACTCTACCCTGAAGCGGGCCATTATCACACGATCTGAAACTGGTTTCCATGTTTAAATGAAGTTCTTTATTCTCTTTGATATTATTAATCCAACTCCACTTTCGCCGCCATTTGTTCTACCACTGTAGAGTACAGTATTACCATTTGCAGTGATAGGTTCACCATTGCCATTCCACCCCATTTCGCTTATCCCTAAGACTTCGATTTTATACGCCAACATTTGATCTTCAAGTTGTGTAAGCCTTAATGAAGAGTTCGTACATTTCATTGCGCAATACGCGCCCTGTTTCGTGTGCCGAAGGTCTTTGTCAGATTTTCCTGTCCATTATTATTTTGCCTTGTTTCAGTTTCGTTAATCATTTTAGTTACAAGCTAAATGATTAGTCTACTGTAGCCCATTCCAGGATAATACCATCTTATCGCCGTTTAGAAACGACGCCTCCATTGTATTGTATTGTGTAGTGCTAAGTATGTTGGTCGTTAGAATCCTTGCTAAGTGCGTTGTCGGTGATCCTTACTTAGATATGCCGTTTTTTTTCCCAGTAGGTGGCGTTTTTCCTGATCATTCTTTTGATTAATATTATCGTTGCCAGAGGTAAAGCTGGAATATCAGGAAGGCTTCTTTTAAATGTTTTGGTCCGGAGGGGTTGAAGTGTCTTAATGAAATACTCAAAAACTGCTGGGGCTCGAACCTGGGTTGTTTGAGTTGTCTGCCCGCATTATACCCACTACACCACTGCCACCCTAATAATAAATATACATTCATGTAATGTCAGGTTAAAGAAGCCATTACGAATGCTTGCTGCAAAAAGAGCTTCACACTTTGGTGGTTTATGGGAGGCAGTTATCAAATCAGCAAAATGAAAGAACCTTGGGGAAAACATCTTTAACCTACGAAAAACTTGAAACTACCATTATTGAAATTTAAATAATACTAAATTCTAGACCCTTTTCCTATAAGTCAAATAATCCAAACGATATAGGCGCACTTACTCCAGGACCTTATTTGATAGGTGAATCACTAACAGCTTAAATTTAAAAGACAAGATAGAAACTAGTTTCTCATTTCAATAATGAATTTAAAGAGACGTGCTCGCGAGACTTATTTATGAAACTACAGTACCAAAACAAATGGCGAGAAAGGTCAAAAAATCGTGAACCTGGAGCAATCGTCATCATAAATGAGGATAACGTTTCAGTTATGAAATGGCCCCTGGGTCGTGTAATAAAAGTCTCTAAGAGAAATGACAGGGTTGTAAGAATTGCAAATGTTGAAATTAACAATTAACAATTAACAAATTAGCAATTAACTATTTAGCCCCACTTCCTAAGCTTAACGACGGATATGAAGAACAGTAACAATCAAGTAATCATAAATAATCAAACGGCCGCGGATATTAGTAAATATGACCATGACAACGCACTCACATTCCTGCTTATACTTCTTACTATAACTTAAAGCCATATCGGCAAACATCCATTTTTATGAATGAAGCCACAGCATTGCACCGTCTATGTCATCATCTTAATCCAAAATCGGCCTGCCAAGGTGCTTTACAAGCTGTCTATTTCAGCTTAGCAGATCTAATGAATAAAAGTTTTATGCTAAAAAGAAGTGTTAAACTCAGCGCTATCAATGTTGTGGGAAGTGTTGCTAATTCACTGTTTGGTATTCTAGATTCAAATTATGCTGGGCAAACGTCAAACACTATCACCGAAAATTATCTTAAACAACTTTTAATAGGTCTGTTTCTTTACTTTTTGGGTAAAGTTCCGTAAAATGAGACTAAACAACAATTTCTCTCAATATGAGATAAAAACGCATAAAAGTACGGTAACGCAAAAACCACAAATTTTACCACAAACATAAACGTAAATTTGTTGACAATTTAGTGGACATAAAAACTGGCGTAAAATACATTTATAATATGTTTACATTATTTCGCTTAATTAAAATAAATAAAATAAAACAAAATTATAAATATTATTTAAAGGCTTTTAAAACTCTTTTGTGAACACAACTTGGAAGTGTACAAAAAACACAAACAACATAAATTTGACTTATGCATGATAATTAAACAAATAAAGAACAGTTTTTTTTTAAATAAACAATGAACCAGAATTAAATTTTATTTATTCCAACAAGTTTTTAAACTTCTTTTGTAAAACTTATCAACTTTTTTTTTAATTTTGTAAAAAATTTGCTTTTTATTTTATTATTGTTTACATGTACGTTGGTTGGGTTCATATTTCGAGATGGGTAAACGTGAAAGAGTATGATGACGTCGATTTTGCCAACAAAAAACATCTTTTCTGAAGAAGCATTTCACCTTGGTACGTTAATAAGTAAAATTGCCGTATTTGGGATTCAGAAAACACAAACGTGTTCTTACAGAAGCCAATGGACCCATTACGAGTGACTGTTTGGTGAGGCTTGTGGAGTGGCGGCATCATTGGCTCATATCAGATTTCCAATTTCGTAACTATTACGGTCAATGAAGACACCTATCGCCTTATGATACCCGATTTTTTTGTGCCCGCTCTTCATGGTAATTATGTCAACGATGTTTGGATTCAACAGGATGGTGCAACTTACAAAACATATTTATTATGCCACAATCTATTTATTACGTCATACGTTTGATGGCCGTTTAATTAATCCAACAAGCTGCGATTTGACATCGTCGGACTATTTTCTGTTGGGCGCCGTTAAAGACAAGTGTTATGCCAACAAACCAGACACAATTGAGTATTTGAAGGCCAATATTCGTAATGCCTTTGTCTAGATACGACCCCATACACTCGAAAAAGTTTTCGAAAATTGGTCAGATGGTCCAGCCGCGGCAGCCAAATGAATGAAATAATAATTCATTTCATTCATATATTATAATGAATATAATCATATATATATATATGACAAGGATAAACATAGATCAAATGGATAAGTAAATGTATGTAAAAGAGACCTAAATAGAACATAAGAAAACATGTAAACCAGAAGGATTGAAATAAAGGCAGTCGATAGAGAACTATCAAAGACTAAAGATCAGAAGTGGTTGATTTCACGCTACAAAAAATAAAAGTTTTAATTTTTATATTTTCATATACACGGACACACATATATGTACATACATATATGTCGACCATCGACATTATAAAATTATTGCTGAAAAATTTAAAAGCGTGGTGTCAAGAGAACGGGAGTGAATCTAGTGGCACGAAATATGCGTAGGGGAACTGTGTGTACCTAAAGAATTACAACAAAACACAGTTTCACAGATTATGTAACAACAGAACAGCGAAGTTTTATTTGATGAAAAAATGAACAGCAACGACGATGATACAAGTAGCTGCAGAGACGACACGGCTGGTGATGTTACAAAACAACAACAACAACAACAACAACAACAATGTAAAGAGGTTATACATAAAAATGAGGAAAACGGTAAAGAAGCTACAAACGAAATGCTACAACAACAACGTAAAGAAGACAGTAAGAACGACAACGAAGTAGAGCCAGACAAAGTTAAAAATGTAGAGGATACAGTAGATAAGCTAAACGAAAATAAAAATGTGAAAAATACAGGGAATGCATCGAAAAATGTAACGGACAAACAAAATGAATAGGCAAAGTGCGAAATAAATGAAAACAAATACACAAATAACAGGGTGGTGAATTGTGATGTGTGATTTGATACATTAAGGGAATTCCTGCCAGTATTTGACGGAGATAATAATTTTGAAATCTGGTTGTGTTTACTAGAAAATGTACGAAACAATTACGTAGTGGGTGATGACATGTTGAGTGCTTTGATAAGTATCAAATTAAAAGGCAGGGCACAAGAATTACTTCATACGAACCCAGTACATATGAGCGAAACGTTAGATGAGTTTTTACAAGAAACGAAAAATATGTTTGGTATGAAGGAACGTTTCGATACTTCTTATAATGAAAAACTGCTTTTAGATAATAGTTTAAAAATCGACGAAGATGAATTCATTGAATATATAATAAAAGGCATTCCTGATGTTAATCTACGAAATACGGCAAAACTACGTTGCTTTGCTACTAAAAATGAATTCTTACAAGCTTTTCGAAATGTTGAGTTGATAACAAATATAACATTACAACAATCAAATGGGCGTCCAAGTGCAACAAATAATTTTGCAGCTAAAACTGGTAAGGTGACAGAACAGCCACCGAAACGAGACATCAAATGTTACAACTGCAACAGCAAGGGACATATAGCGAACGATTGCCGTAAACCTAAACGTGAAGACGGTGCTTGTTATGCGTGTGCTGGATTCGGACATCAAGCCAAAGATTGCGAGTTATATAGGAAATCTGAGAGGAAGAATGAGCAAAATGATTATGTAAGCTATTTAGATATTAGATTTTTAACAAATTGTAATAGAAATGTATCAATGTTTGTAGAATGTCTCATAGATTCTGGCAGCCCAATCAGTTTCATAAGACGGTCAAATGTTCCAACCACTGTAGAAATTTTTGAAGGCGGAAAGAAAACATACTTAGGTATAAATAAAAGAGAATTAAAAATTAATGGAATTATAGAATGTGTAGTTTTGTTTGCGAATAAAAATATTGTAACGAAATTAATGGTTGTTGATGATGAATCTATGGGATATCCTATTGTTTTAGGTAGAGATTTTTTACGGCAAAGTGGTACAAAACTTGTTGTTGATGATATGTGTATAGAAAGTATTGCATATTTGACAAATGGGGACAACTGTGTATGTCGTTCGAGAGTAGATGGCGCGTATGATGTGCCGGGCTTATCGCAGACGAGTAGGAAAATTGAAAGGGCACAAAATACATTAATGAACATAGCGGGAACTGAGACAGTGACAATTTTGAAGTTCAGATATTACTAACTGAATGCGAAAGGAAAAACGTAGAGTATAAAGTGGGGGAACAGCTGACATTTGGACAAAGGAAGTATTTTGAAAGATTATTTAAGGAATCGTATATAGATCCGGAACGACCGGATTAACCTTTGATAAAATGTGAAATGCGGTTGATATAGATACCAGAGGGTATTTAATTGTTCACCCAGGGTACTTTCATATTCGGAAAGGGATAATATTGGATGAGTATTTGGCTTTTATACGTCCAAGTGAGTCTGAATATGCCTCACCTATAGTGTTGTTAAAGAAGAAAACGGGTGAGCTAAGGATGTGTGTTGACTTTAGACAACTTAATAAGGTCACGACAAAGACGAAGTTTCCGATTCCTTTGATAGATGATTTGTTGGACAAGTTAGTTAACAAGAGTATATTTTCGAAAATGGAGAAACGGTTATTATCATGTTTATATGCATGAGGAATCGGTAAAATATACGTCATTTACAACACTGTTAGGTCAATTTGAGTTTCTTAGCATGCCCTTTGGACTAACCAATGCACCGTTTACGTTTCAGCGGTTTATAAATAGGATATTTAGTGATATGGTACAGGACGGAAGGGTGGTTATTTATCTTGATGATATAATGGTGGTGACGCAGGATGTACATGAACACTTGGAATACTAAAGGAGGTTTTTAGAAGGCTAGTGGATAATAAGTTGGAGCTGAGGTTGGACAAATGCAGGTTTTTTCAGACTGAGGTCAAATATTTAGAGTATAGGATATCGAAGGAGGGCATTAGAGCGGACAATGATGGGATAAGAGCGATTTTAAATTTTCCAATACCGAAAAAGGTGCAAGAATTGCAGAGTTTCTTAGGGATGTGTTCGTACTTCCGTAGGTTTATCAAGGATTTTTCGGTTATAGCAAAGCCACTTCACGACTTGACAAAAAAGGAAAAAACGTATAGCATGGAGTCGTCAGCACTGGAGGCTTTTAAAAAGAAAAATGATAGCAGCGCCTATATTGGCGCTATATGATCCAAAAGATGACACCGAACTACATTGTGACTCAAGTTCGATAGGTTTTGGTGCGATATTAATATAGAAGAAGAGCGATGGCAAATTTCACCCTATATTCTACTTTTCGAAGAGGACTACGGACACAGAATCGCGATACCACAATTTTGAACTGGAGACCCTGGCAATCGTGTACGCTTTGAAGAGGTTTAGAGTGTACTTACAGGGAATGAATTTTAAAATAGTCACGGACTGTAATTCATTGACGTTGACACTGAATCGAAAGGAACGGAGCTCGAGAATAGATAGATGGGCTTTTAAGTTGCAGAACTACGAATACAAGTTAGAGCACAGGTCAAGTAAGAGAATGCATCACGCAGATGCTTTAAAGAGGTGTAATACAATTCCAGCAATAGAGGAAAACACATTTGAGGATAATTTAGTGATTTGCCAAACTAAGGACGAGTAGCTTAACAAAATACGGGAACTCTTAGGTAAGGGGGAGCATGAACTTTATGAGATGAGGAACGGTGTGATTTATAAGAAGGTAAAGGGAAATTTATGGTTTTGCATTCCGGAGGCAATGGAGAATCATGTTCTTTTCAAATACCATAATGAAATGGGCCATGTGGGAGTGGATAAAGTTATGGAGGTAATCGGAAGGAGTTATTGGTTCCCTAATGTTAAGAGAAAAGTTCAGGCGCATATAGCGAATTGTCTGAAGGGCATAGCATTTGCAACTAAGTCCGGGAAGCGAGAGGGTTTTCTGAACATTGTACCAAAGGGGAAAATTCCTTTTCAGGTAGTACAAGTGGATCATCATGGGCCGATTGTATGTAAGGATTCTATGAAGAGGCATATTCTAGTGATAGTAGATGCATGTACGAAATTCGTTAGACTATAACCGACTAGGACAACTAAGTCTACGGAGGCAATAGACGCACTGGATGATTATTTTAGAGCATATAGTATATAATAATAATAATAATAATAATAATAATAATAATAATAATAATAATAATAATAATAATAATAATAATAATAATAATAATAATAATAATAATAATAATAATAATAATAATAATAATAATAATAATAATAATAATAATAATAATAATAATAATAATAATAATAATAATAATAATAATAATAATAATAATAATAATAATAATAATAATAATAATAATAATAATAATAATAATAATAATAATAATAATAATAATAATAATAATAATAATAATAATAATAATAATAATAATAATAATAATAATAATAATAATAATAATAATAATAATAATAATAATAATAATAATAATAATAATAATAATAATAATAATAATAATAATAATAATAATAATAATAATAATAATAATAATAATAATAATAATAATAATAATAATAATAATAATAATAATAATAATAATAATAATAATAATAATAATAATAATAATAATAATAATAATAATAATAATAATAATAATAATAATAATAATAATAATAATAATAATAATAATAATAATAATAATAATAATAATAATAATAATAATAATAATAATAATAATAATAATAATAATAATAATAATAATAATAATAATAATAATAATAATAATAATAATAATAATAATAATAATAATAATAATAATAATAATAATAATAATAATAATAATAATAATAATAATAATAATAATAATAATAATAATAATAATAATAATAATAATAATAATAATAATAATAATAATAATAATAATAATAATAATAATAATAATAATAATAATAATAATAATAATAATAATAATAATAATAATAATAATAATAATAATAATAATAATAATAATAATAATAATAATAATAATAATAATAATAATAATAATAATAATAATAATAATAATAATAATAATAATAATAATAATAATAATAATAATAATAATAATAATAATAATAATAATAATAATAATAATAATAATAATAATAATAATAATAATAATAATAATAATAATAATAATAATAATAATAATAATAATAATAATAATAATAATAATAATAATAATAATAATAATAATAATAATAATAATAATAATAATAATAATAATAATAATAATAATAATAATAATAATAATAATAATAATAATAATAATAATAATAATAATAATAATAATAATAATAATAATAATAATAATAATAATAATAATAATAATAATAATAATAATAATAATAATAATAATAATAATAATAATAATAATAATAATAATAATAATAATAATAATAATAATAATAATAATAATAATAATAATAATAATAATAATAATAATAATAATAATAATAATAATAATAATAATAATAATAATAATAATAATAATAATAATAATAATAATAATAATAATAATAATAATAATAATAATAATAATAATAATAATAATAATAATAATAATAATAATAATAATAATAATAATAATAATAATAATAATAATAATAATAATAATAATAATAATAATAATAATAATAATAATAATAATAATAATAATAATAATAATAATAATAATAATAATAATAATAATAATAATAATAATAATAATAATAATAATAATAATAATAATAATAATAATAATAATAATAATAATAATAATAATAATAATAATAATAATAATAATAATAATAATAATAATAATAATAATAATAATAATAATAATAATAATAATAATAATAATAATAATAATAATAATAATAATAATAATAATAATAATAATAATAATAATAATAATAATAATAATAATAATAATAATAATAATAATAATAATAATAATAATAATAATAATAATAATAATAATAATAATAATAATAATAATAATAATAATAATAATAATAATAATAATAATAATAATAATAATAATAATAATAATAATAATAATAATAATAATAATAATAATAATAATAATAATAATAATAATAATAATAATAATAATAATAATAATAATAATAATAATAATAATAATAATAATAATAATAATAATAATAATAATAATAATAATAATAATAATAATAATAATAATAATAATAATAATAATAATAATAATAATAATAATAATAATAATAATAATAATAATAATAATAATAATAATAATAATAATAATAATAATAATAATAATAATAATAATAATAATAATAATAATAATAATAATAATAATAATAATAATAATAATAATAATAATAATAATAATAATAATAATAATAATAATAATAATAATAATAATAATAATAATAATAATAATAATAATAATAATAATAATAATAATAATAATAATAATAATAATAATAATAATAATAATAATAATAATAATAATAATAATAATAATAATAATAATAATAATAATAATAATAATAATAATAATAATAATAATAATAATAATAATAATAATAATAATAATAATAATAATAATAATAATAATAATAATAATAATAATAATAATAATAATAATAATAATAATAATAATAATAATAATAATAATAATAATAATAATAATAATAATAATAATAATAATAATAATAATAATAATAATAATAATAATAATAATAATAATAATAATAATAATAATAATAATAATAATAATAATAATAATAATAATAATAATAATAATAATAATAATAATAATAATAATAATAATAATAATAATAATAATAATAATAATAATAATAATAATAATAATAATAATAATAATAATAATAATAATAATAATAATAATAATAATAATAATAATAATAATAATAATAATAATAATAATAATAATAATAATAATAATAATAATAATAATAATAATAATAATAATAATAATAATAATAATAATAATAATAATAATAATAATAATAATAATAATAATAATAATAATAATAATAATAATAATAATAATAATAATAATAATAATAATAATAATAATAATAATAATAATAATAATAATAATAATAATAATAATAATAATAATAATAATAATAATAATAATAATAATAATAATAATAATAATAATAATAATAATAATAATAATAATAATAATAATAATAATAATAATAATAATAATAATAATAATAATAATAATAATAATAATAATAATAATAATAATAATAATAATAATAATAATAATAATAATAATAATAATAATAATAATAATAATAATAATAATAATAATAATAATAATAATAATAATAATAATAATAATAATAATAATAATAATAATAATAATAATAATAATAATAATAATAATAATAATAATAATAATAATAATAATAATAATAATAATAATAATAATAATAATAATAATAATAATAATAATAATAATAATAATAATAATAATAATAATAATAATAATAATAATAATAATAATAATAATAATAATAATAATAATAATAATAATAATAATAATAATAATAATAATAATAATAATAATAATAATAATAATAATAATAATAATAATAATAATAATAATAATAATAATAATAATAATAATAATAATAATAATAATAATAATAATAATAATAATAATAATAATAATAATAATAATAATAATAATAATAATAATAATAATAATAATAATAATAATAATAATAATAATAATAATAATAATAATAATAATAATAATAATAATAATAATAATAATAATAATAATAATAATAATAATAATAATAATAATAATAATAATAATAATAATAATAATAATAATAATAATAATAATAATAATAGTTAGTTATTTACGACACGACCAGCCCAACTGGGTCCAGTATTGATCCCACTGTGCTACCCATCAGTAATCCAGAAAATGTACAACCTATATATTCGCGTCCCGGTGCGATCCGAACCAACCAGACGCATGTATAAAAGAAGAGATCTTGTCGATATTCACACCGGCCAGATCCGTCAAGCCATCCAGAGACGGACAGCCAAGGAAAGTGGTTAATGTCCGAAAGACTCGGGCACTGGCATAGGAAGTGCTCGACAGTCTCCTCTTCCTCCTCTTCCTCCTCTTCCTCCTCATCCTGACAACCCCTACAAGAGTCATGGAACGGATACCCAATTTCCTAGCGTGCGCACCAGCCACCTTGTGTCCAGTAATCACAGCCACAAGAGTTCGCAGCCTAAGCCGCGGCACCCCTATAATAGACTCCGAGCGAGCTCGATCGTATAGTGGCCAGATTTGCTTCGATACAGAGCACGTGGGTTCATCATCCCACCGTAGCTGTGCCCTAATCGACATGTACCGAAGGACCATAAGTCTGCAAGAGGAAAGTGGCATCCTAACTGAGTGGTCAATCTCCTCATTTCTAAGGAGAGAGCCAGCCCTCGCAATCCCACACCTGTCGCCATGTCGAGTAGACACCGGGGAGCGCGCCCTGACCGCAGCCTGACTGTCCGTACAGATCCAGATATCACTGTCATATACCCCAGTCCACTGCCGTCTTTATCGCCGAGACCTCCGCCTGTAAGACACTGCAGTGGTCCGGCAGCTTAAATTATTCCCTCACCCCGTATACAGGAATAAAGACGTAGCTCTCAACCCATTCCGAGGATTTTGATCCGTCCGTGTAAATTTCAACAGTACCGTGTCAACTGTACACGGTCCAAGGCTCAGGAATATGAGACCATGTCAAGCATGCCTTATAGATAGCCATCAGCCAAGGAATCACCAAATCAGCACTATTCTGAAGTTCGGCAGGAGTAATGCCATCCGATCCAGGGGATTTGTACGGGGCAAAACTGGACAACGCCCACATCAGCCCACTTTCCGTAATTGGAAGGTGGGACTCGGTGTGATCGTGTGAGTTGTTAACGTGGCGCTCCCTCATATCTAATCCGGTTTTTAAATCTATTCCATGAGGATCTATAAGTGGACCAGTCGCCCCCCCTCTTAGCCTCATTAAATAGCCGGCGACATTCCCTGTGGTTGTCGCCCAGATCGGAATTCCACCATGGTCGCTGCCCTTACCCTTACAGATATTAGTCTGCATGCCTCACCTTATCGAAAGCTTCCGTCGAGGTCTTAACAGAAGACTCGATGTCACGGCAACTATTTATATTCGGAGGATCCGGAATAGATCGGGACAGGATGTTGCGATGCTCAACCCAGTCCGTCTTCCTCCTGTTCTGAAAAACTCTATTCCCAGGTGACTTAACCGCAATCTCGAAATCAATATACAGATCGGCAGAGAAGCAGCATTCTCCAGAAACCCTCCATCCACTAACCTAATCTGAGTGCCTAGAACTGGCCAAAGTCACATCAAGAACCTCCCTTCTATTCGAAACTACAAAGGTCGGTTCCCTGCCAGTGTTCATTATATCTAAACCACTACAAGGGATAAAATCAAAACGAGACTCACCACTTGCGTTCATGTCCGAGCTTCCCCAAGCAATGTGGTGTGCGTTGGCATCAGCCCCAATAATAAGCGGCGTATTTCCAATCCTCGACGCACTTGTCAAGCCACGAATCTTTTCATTTGGTGGAGGTTCGCTATGGTCGTGGGCCATGTAACTTGAGATCACAAAAATGGTGCCAGATCCGGTCTCCCAGGCCGCCATAATCGTATCCTCATCGCCGTAATCAGATAGGATAAAGATACTCAAATTCTTACTTGCCACAATGCACGATCTGATCTTACCTGACCCCGCAACATGTAGCAGCTTATAGTTCTCCGCACGTAGGGTTCCAGGGTTCCGGAACTAGTGCCAGTTCCACTTCTCTCTCAATTAAGCGAAGGAGCAGCGCAGCCGATGCTGCTTTAGAATGGAATAGAATCTCATCAAGAGACACCACGTCAAGTCTAGCACTCTTCCATAGGCCTCCAAAAGGACGATCGCCTGCCTTAGAAGCAAAACCGATCGGTCGTTTGAGCTTAACGCACCCGCGATACCATCCAGCATCGTCGCAGTGAGGGGAAGGGCCTGGGTTTTCCCTTAGGACTCTCCAGAACACTCCCAAAAGCTTCTTCCGCACTAATTTCCTTTTATCCCGGGAAATAGAGCAATCAGCGTCGCTTCTGTCAATCATGGCTCGTATGAGATGACCTTTGGCCACCTCACTATAGGAGCCATTCATTGATGGCTTCTGACATTTAGTCCCGGGCTGTTGGCCTTGCCTTTGTTCCTCCTCTTCCGAACTTTGCCGTTTAGGCGAGCCCTTTGACGCCAGAGGGGGCTGCTTAGGCTGTTCGGCCAAATAGGAGCCCAGTTGAGGGAAAAAAGTTCCCCAGAGGTTAGGGATTCTGGGGCTTCTTACCCAATTTATCCATGAAGCGCTCAGCAGCGCGTCGCTTCAGGAAGGCCCTTTTGGCAGGAGTTTTGTACCTTTGGGACGTTTTCTTGTCTGAGAGCACAGATCCAGAAATCGAAGACTTGATCGCATTTCCTTCACTGGCGGTGGGTGGTGAAGTTTGGGGGATCGAAGACTTGTTCGCGTTTCCCTTATTCACAAAAGGCGCAGGGTTACCTGCCGCCCGAGGATTTCGATTGGCAGGGACCGAAGCAAGGGATTTCGCCGGTCCTTTGCCGGCGCGGGCTAAGACAGCCTTAAAGGTGCTTGCCTTCGAATCCAGAGGCCCCTACTCCCTTTCGGGGCAGGGTTAACGCATTTGGAAGGTCAGGTTTCCCCTTACATCCTCCTGCTTTTGGTTCGATACCAGTAGCACGCAGACTAGCCTGACCTGGTGTCTCCATCAGACTTACCTGGACCTTGGTAGCATTCTATTCACCACGACCCAAGGACGTCGTCGTGGGAATAGGGTCTCCGGAGATTATAAGGCCCCCGACCTGATCGGTCAATCGATTCCCCCTCACTCATCGGACTGACAAAAAAGTTGTGCGTTTTATACATGACCGCCATGTTTCAGAGAGCAGACAGACCACCAAGCCTCCCAATATGGAAACAGACGCTGGTGGATTTCGGACAGCTTAGCAGTGGATGGGGAATCCTATGATTCAACGGACCGTATCTTCTTGATGTCCAAACCTGACCAGGAATTGGAGAAAGATCACCTAGAAGGTAACGTCTAATAGCCGCCCCATATGGGAAAAAAACAGACGCTATCAGACAGGGGATGGGCAGTTCTTAGTTTAGTGCTCGCAATGAGCCACTCTGGTGTGGGAGGCCCTACCATCTCAGCCTCATGGGTCCATGCACGTAAGCCTTCGCATCGCGACAAGATGACCACCCTTCGCGAAGGTTCAAAGTTGTCACATATACCAAAATAATACCTAAATTTGTAAACGATCAGAATATATGCAATAAAAAAAATATACAAACGTATAAAAATTATACTTATTTAAATTAACCGGTTATTCGTGTTATATTAACCGCATTATTTGGTATTCGAAAAATTAAGATTTTAAAAAAACTGTATTCGAGTAAACCAAAAAAACCGGTTAAAACAGGGCGAATAATAACCGTCCGATATCCCTAGTTCTTACTCAGGCCATTTTGCACTGTATTTTTCCATTTGTTTTAACTTTAGTTCTCTTTGTTTATTTTTTCCCTATGCGTGTAAGTATGTACGTGTGAAAACAGAAGAGAAGAACTGCTCTTTGCGTGAATCTGATCTAAAGACCACCTTAATGTAGGTATGTACATTTTGTCAAAAAAAATAAATAAATAAGGATTATTTAGATTTATCGAACAATTAGGTACAATTAAAAGCCTGCGAAACATAAATAAAACACAGCTAGTAATTATTTAAGTATTTTTATTTTTAATATAAATATTTACTTATTGGTGCGGTGTTTGACTTTAATTAAGTTCATATGATTGGACATTGCTTGGTTTCTTTAATATAATATATTCTACGGGTACTTTTTAATATTTATTTCATATTTATATTTAGTATATAGCTTAGTACATCTATATCCTTGTAACATACATGCATATGTAAATGAATTTAACATCGAGAATTTTGATAACGTCCTATTATCAGCAGTTTTTCTAGCTGCCTCCAACATTTTAAGTTTATACAAATGTTTAAATTTTGTTTTTGTTGGTTGTAGTTGTATTTGAGTCCGCTTTATGTTCGTATTGTTTTAATAGAATATCAAATTTGTTAGTAGCTGAACTTGATTAGGCCTTAAACAGTGACACGCCAACTACAATGTTAAAGAGACGTCCAATTATATGTTACTCATATGTTATTTCTCCAACAGCTGAACATTTAGTAAGTGAATTGGGTAAGATTTTTTGTTCAATCGCCTTCTTCTATTATCATTTACTTTAATAAGCTTAAAGGAATGAATCCACCAAAATTTTGAAGCGTTTTTCGTTTGCTAAAAATAGGGAAATATAGTGTATATATATAAATTAGATATTTTTATCAAATGTGTATTGTATTTAAGTATTTAATAATTTCTTAAATGTATTCAAAAATATATATGTATGTATTTATTCTTATGGCGTTTTCTTTCTTGAAAAAATGTTGCACTTTATTGTCCTGTTTTTTTGTGTACCTTTTTTAAATTTAATAGAAAGAAAGGTTGATGTGATTTTCTCTAAAAATGTTGCTTTTTAAATATCTTCATATTTCCTAATTGTTGCCTATGTTTTATGACAAACAACAAAAGAAACGCAAAATTTTTTTCAGAAAAGAAAACGCGTTACCGCTGGTGACACTAAATTTGACTCCTTTTTAGCCATCTTGGCACTTTTGATGACCTTTCCTTAATATGTCTCAATTCTAACTTTTTTTCGCATTTTCACATTGTTGACTCTTTACGTTTATTGTACCACTGGTAAAAAATTACGTTTATAAAACACATAAACGCATACGTTTCACAAAGAAAAGCATTTACATGTGTGTTGTTTATTATTGGCAAAAGTAATATAAAGAGAGCTTTAATAAGAAACTGCTTTTGAATGTTTAACTATGAGTTCAGGAAAAACCGAGGCTGAAAAAAACAATGCTGAACTTAATGAGATTAATATTTTTGATACTATATACAATATATTAATATTTTACCAAAAATTGTGTAAGGAAATAATATCAAGAATTGATATAAATAGTAAAAAATTAAACACATCGAAACATTTAGATCCATTTTATATTAAACCTAATGAAGACATAAATTATGCCGAACTAGTTTCAGAGTTTGCTGAATTTATTACTTGTCCTGAATAATTTGTTAATGAATTAGAGTTTTTAGTATCTAAGATCAGTGAATAAACCTACGAACATATCAGTAAGATTACTGATGTTGAAAATTTTTGGTATGAAATAGGGAAATGTAATCGTAAAAGTATATTTAATGAATGTTTATATGGAAATTTATACGAGCTTGTTACTAGTGTATATACTTTGCCACACAGTAGTGTTTCTGCTGAAAGAATCTTTTCAAAATTGGCATTGATGAAAAATAAATTGTCCAATAGACTTAAGATTGATACTGGCGAGCTCATGCTTTCTCTTTTAATTTTTTGGATGAAGATTTAGAAGATTGTACTCCAAGTACAGAACTTCTGCTAAAGTACATTCAATATAAATTATAAAAAAATTAATTTTACATATTCAAATCCATAACAGTTGCAAAAACTGTATGTTTGCACATTGTAATGCTCAAAAGCAGACAAATAAAATACATATGTACAAGTATATTATATTAAAAACTATTATTAACAAAACATAAATAATGTGAAATGTAAATTGGTGAGATATTAAAAAAAGGTTTTGTTAAAGTAATGTACATTTAAATTATTTAGCTTACAAGAATTAAATGGAGATATGTGTTTTTTTATTCAATCTACCCAAGTGAATATTTTTCATTTGTTTGTTATAATATATATATGTATGCGTAGTACGTACATAAGTACATTTAAAATTACCCACATTTAGAGTTTTTTTTCTTATTTTACGGTAAGTGACGTTTTAAAAAAAACCCTTTTTAGGGACCCTATTTTTCAAAATTTCCTTTTTTTTCCTAAAATTCTTCAACGGTTCTTACTTTTCTACGGGAAAGTAAGAGCTTTGGGTCATTCATTAATAGAATTAGGAAAAGCGATAGTTCGGTTCCAGTCCTTATAAAGGATGACCAAATATTCACTAACCCGGTTGATAAGGCAGACCTTCTGGCTAAAAAGGGTGAGGCTATTAACCCTGAAAACTACCGCACAAAGGCAGTTTGTTCGGCACTCCAAAGTTATGGAGAGTATGATTAATCACCACCTTGTGAAACATTTTTTTTTCGTTTTATTTCTAATTCATTTACAATTACAATCATACATTATAGGCCTCAGCGCTATTAAGGCATTATTGAGGCTATCCGGCAACAAGTAATAATGAATACATATTAAGTTAAATATTACAAAATAATAAAAATAAATAAAGGAAGGAAAATAAATAAAAATAACATACATATACACATATTGTACATATGGTTATTATAATAAAACTATTATAGGATTTACATACATATTTTAGGAGTGTTCTACAGTAGAAGCATATCAACGTTTTGTAACATATATTGTTTCAATCTTCTTTTGAATATGAAATTGAATCTGAACTTTTAATATTAATTGGCAAATTATTATATTGCAAACAACCGTTGTATTCAATTCGTTGTTTAGTAGTTTCCAAACGGCACCTGACTGTCTGTAGATTGGATCTTTGCCTACTGTTTACATTTTGTAGGTTCATCTGCAATCTAATTGTGTGATATCCGATGTTATGCATAACCTTATATACATAAGTAAGAAGTTGCATCTTGCAATCCTTAAATAGGCAAAACAGTACACGCCACATCCTTATATAAAAGCAAGATGGGAAATGTATTCGGCAGTTTATAAAAATTGTTTAAAGCCTTGTTTTGTAAAATCTGCAAGGATTATAAATCGGCATTCCTTTTCTGTCCATAAACAAGAGACAGATAATTCATATTGCTCTGTATCAAGGAATTAATTATCATCAGTTTTGAACCTTGATTAAGTTTATCTTGAAGTTTGTATAAAATGCCAACAACTGGAGATATTTTAGATTTCATGCACTGTATATGGCACTGCCAACCAAGATTACTTTGTAGGTATACCCATAAGTAATTTACAATGTTTACTTCTGTTATCTGCTTCCCATCAACTATCACCATACAACCACCACTTTGACACTGACGTGGTCCAAACCTTATAAACTTTGTTTTACTTATTAATGCTTGCGAACTTTGCAATTAATCCTGCATCATGAGTAAAAGTTGATTGCAGTACTTTTACTTGTTTGTATGGATAAATACATATTACATATTCCATAGAACTACATTTCGAATTGATTTCAACAAATTGTTTTCTGTTGGTAAGATAGCTCTTAAAGTGTGCAGCAAGCTTACGCCCAGTAAGACCATAAAAAGATAATTTTTCCATTAAAATTGAATGTTCTACTAGATCAAATGCTTTTGTAAAATCGTAGAATAAACCTCCAACACCAGCGTAGCCCTTGTCCAGACATTCACAAGTTCACATTGATAGCAGCCTCAGTACCACATTCTTTGCGGAAACCATATTGATCATTTGCTGGAAGATTTTCCTCTTCTAAATATGCTGTCAATTGTTTACAGATAAGTTTTTTAAAAATTTTATCTATTATTGATAGAACTGCAATTGGGCGATATTTCTATACTGTATTTGCGGATGGCTCTTTCGGAATTGGAATTATCCTTTGAATTTTCAATGATTCAGGAAAAATTTATGTATTTATTGTATTATTGAAAATATTAACTAAATATATTATATTAATTTAGGTGAAATATTATCAAATCCAGGTGATTTCTGCACATCTAAGCTTTCAACTAATTTCCGAGCTTCACTGATGTTAGTATGCTGAAGTCTAAAAAGTTACGATGACGTCGAATTGACCTAAACTCATTCCAACTTTCCCCTGGAATAAAAGTAATATGTTGCTTCAAGTCTTGTATGGAGTTTATTAAATAAGAATTAAGTTTTTCGGCCTTTATTTCATCATTATTAATTGTATCCCCTTGAAGATCCTTTAATTTTACTTTAGACACTTCTTCCCTGCCAAGAGTACGGTTTAAAAACTGCCAACATTTTTTAGGGTCATTCTGAACTTTTTCTAATTTGGCCTGATAATAATATCTCATTGCGTCCTTTGAAGCTACTTTAATAACTTTACTTATCCGCTTTAATCTATCTTCAAAATCGACGTTTGATTTTCTTTTCCTAACCCTTAGGAGTTGGTTTTTGAGTCGTATTAATGCTCTTAAATTTCCATTTATCCACGGTGCTATTTCAACATTCAATTTTCTAATTCTCTTTTTTAAAGTTGTTGAGCTTAGAACTGCATTAGACACACATGATATAATTTGGTTTACATCAGCTGATGAATCTCCAGTAGTAAAAAATTAATTCAGATTATTGCGCAGAATTTGTTTCACATATCCGTAATTATACTGTGATATTATAATTTCTTTTGATTCATACCTTTTAATTTCAGACTTCAATGTACAAAATATAAAATTGTGGTCCGAAATTTGGCATTCTACCGAATGAATCAGAAGTCTGTTAATTATATTACTGAAAACGTTATCAATAGATGTTCCACTAGAAGTTCTAGTAACAAGCGTGTGACAGTTTTTAAAGTCATATGCTTCAATAATTGCCTTAAGCTCTTCGGCGGGTGATACTTCCAAAAAATCTACATTTGAGTCCCCAACTATAATACATGGACATCGAGCAACACGTTGTATTATGTTATCAAAATACATTGAAAATATATTAAAGTTGCATTTTTGTGATCTATAAAATAACATGATTTTCAATGGTTTACCAAAGAGAACTTGATCTTCTAATGACATTACTATTGCTTCAATAAAGTTTTGACTCTCACATACTTCAATGTCGTAATGAATGTTGTTTCTGATATATATAGATTTTCCACCATAAGAATCACCCCGGCAGCAATGAATACTATTATACCCAGGTATATTATACAAGCCTATTAATTTGCTTTTCAGCCATGTTTCTTAAACACAAATTATTGTTGGTAGTTTGCATAAATTTGCTGTCAATATTTTTAACTTTTTAAACTTTTCAATGTATGATATGCTTCTTATATTAAGCGAAAAAATACATAAATTCTGCAAATACAATATATACCTAATTTATATACATTTGAAAAGAATCAATAGATCGAAAATATTTATCCATATACATATATGGAAAAAGAAGAAAATTCTATAGTAAATAAATACTAATAATTAGGGAGATATCTTATAATGGGAATATATAGTCACCGTCACCATTAAGATCATCGGAATCTGCAGCATTTTTGTTGTTTAAACGTTGAGACCTTCTTGACATACCTTTGGTTGATTCGAACAGAAGTTGATCCGCTTCATTAGCACACTGAAGCAGCTGTGGCGTAGACGGTCATTCATTTTCACGAAAACGTTTCCATTTAAAGAATAAACCCTGCGATAACTTACCGACTTCAGAGATTTGGCATGATTAAGAAGGATCGAAGTTTCCTTGCCAAGAGCATCATTTATAAAGACTGATTTTATCTCCTCTTTTTGTTTAAGTTTCAGCTTAGCTGCCATTACTTTTGGCTTTGCAGCTTTAGATTTAAATTTTGCCAATATTTTATTTTCCTTTTATATTGCTCCCTCTTTTTTTTGTTTTTCGCAATACCCTTAACAATATCATCGAATTGTTTAGACATAAACGACATAGATTCTTGCAGTGCATCGAGTTGATTTAATTTTAAAAGCTGAGTTTTAATTACATTCAATTCATATTTCACATTCTGCCCATTTTCATTGTTACACACATGACACATATACTCTTCTTTCTGATTGTTTATAAGATGTTGTAACTGCCTTTTATTAAGATTTGTACATACAGCATGGCTCTTCTCTTCTTCCTTAACATGTAATTTGATTGGCCGCACAAAACAATAGGTTTTTTCAAACTGCGATAGCTGGTTTTCGGTATTTTTAGTTATTATTTAATATGGACTTCAGTTAGTATGTATTACATACACTAATATACAAATTTTAAATTTCCTTTCAATTCTTTACGTTTTATTAATTCAAAATTTTAGTGCAAGCTCTTAGGCGGATGTGTATAAAAAAGCTTAGGTTCCACACACGGTTTTATTAGATTAACAAAAACAAAATGTAATCAGCTGCTTATCTTTTATTATAGCAGAATTAATATATATATTTCATATCTGTTTAATGTTTCCAATAGTTTGTGTTTCTGTTTTTATTAACAAATCAATAACAATGGATACAACTTTTTATTTTCCACTAAGCACACTATTCAAAATTGAGCTTTAAGTGCAGCAATTGTACTCTGACGATTTTAAACCTTAAGAAGAATTTTATTACATCAGAGCCACTCTAAAGTACGTCTTAATACACACGATGTTGCCAGACTTCTTCAAATTTAGAGTCCAACAATTTGCTGAGCGATCGCCAATGTTGCTTACGTAAGGGTCGCTCTACTGGTGATCTGTTGGCGCTACTTTCTGAAAGTGGAATATGTCCATTAATGGATTTGGCGAGAGTAAGGTTGTAGCCCTGGATATTTCCAAGGCATTCGACCTAGTCTGGCATGAAGATCTCATATCCAAACTTATTGCTTTTGGTGTCGGTAGTCACTTCTCTCGATTCATATCGAGCTTTCTCAGAAATCGCATTATAAGAGTGGTTATAGATTGGATCTTATCCGATGAGTTCAGAATAAATTCAGGGATACCGTAAGTCTCTGTTCTTTCTTAAACTCTATTTCTTAACGACTTTATTTTTCTCACTTCCAATCCTATCTAGTGCTTTGCAGATGACACAACATTCGCCATTCATACCTTTTTGATCGTAGGCCGAGCCTTTTGAAGATTGGGGCGAAAAGGCGGAATATGAGCGACTCATTTACAAACGACCTGTCGCAAATCTCTGAGTGGGGTCGCGCGAACAGGGTCGACTTAAATGCGCGCAAGGCTCACTGTTGTTTTCTGACACAGACGTGGTTGTCATCTGCATCTATGGGTAATGTAGACATTGAAGAATCAGATGCTCTTGATTTTCTGGGCATGAGAGTTCACTGTGACGTTCGTTGGAACGAACACATATTTCGAGTGTTGAAAGAAGCATTCAAGTGCCTCGGTTTTTTAAGACGGTGTAAGAATTACTTCACTCCATCTGATCTCCTTAATATTTACAAGACCTATATCGACTCAAATTGGAATACAATTCTCATGTATGGGCCGGTGCTTCAAAGTCTATTTTGTAGCTTATATGGTTAATGAACTTAATTCTACTTAATATTAAGGTAATATATATTATTAATTCATTATAATATTATTAATTTAGTATGAAATGTAAATGTCATAAATGGCTCAACATTCCGGCCCAGTTGAAGGACTGGAAGTCATCAAGAATATGGTAATGGAGCCAATTTGAGAATGGGATGCTTATAGACGCCGTTTCGGGTTTTGACCTCCTCCACCCTGACATTGCTGTCTTCTCTTTCGATTACGCTGACGACTCTCCTGTTCAGCCAGTGTTGTGGCGGACAATTGTCCTCGTGGATAATTACCACTTGACCCATCTTGAGGTCGACAAATCGGACACTAATTCTAAATGTGTAATGGGATTGGGATTGTGATTGAATCAACTTTCAGTAAATTAGATTTGAAGTTTTCCCATGAAGTATTTAAACTCAGAGGAATGGATTCATCCCAGTCAAGCTAAGATTTTGGATTTAGTAACAATTGGGCATAACAGTCCGAGAGATCGAATAAACAAGAAGAAACTGATAAGATATTCCTCTTTGAACCTTTCGAATCTTGAAATTTATCATCCAAATGAAATTTAAATAAATCATTCTTCGGAACCCAATGTATAACCAGCGCTTCTGCTGAATCTGAATAGCTATGAATCAGATTCTCATTCGCTAGTGAATTCAGAAAATCAGACTTCAAAATTTAAGTCACCTGATCATAGCTTTCAGCACCTGTCAGCAAATCATCTACATAGAAATCGCTGCGAACAGCTTTTGAACCAATAGGCAAAGTCTTTTTGTGTATAGTGTTTATGTAAATGAATCAGACATCTGATAGCCAGAAATGGCGCTAAATCTGTACCATAAGTAGTAGTATTCAACTAAAACGGTCTTAATTCATCAGATGGATTCTCTCTCCAACGGACTAATTGAAAATTTCTGTCCTTTTCACTAAGTAGGACTTGACGATAAATTTTTTCAATATCTGCAGTGATAACGTATTTGTGAAGTCGAAAACGGATTAATGTAGAATACAATTCTTCTTGAACTGTAGGACCAACCATTAACAGTCAATTTAGTGGAACATGTGAAAAAGTTCTACATGAAGCATCAAGTATTACTGTAAGTTGTACTTTGAGGACGTAGAACACATTGATGTTAAATAAAGTAATGAGGAGTATCTGGCATTTTGTCCAAAAGTGACACGTGGCCCAAGTTAAAGTACTCCTTCTTGAAATCGTGATACATCTGCCTCATAGTATCATCTTTAGAAAGCCTTCGTTCCAAGGATAGAAATCGGCGTTTGGCAGTTTCAAATGAATTTCCTAATAATTTAGGGTCTGATTTAAAAGATAAAGAAAACTCAAATCATCCTGACTGTGTTCATAAACTCTCAGATTTCTTCTGCTCCTCTGAATATAATTCTCTAGATTCGTTTGGAAGGTCTTCTAACTCTCAAAGTTTCTTGACGATTGAGTCGACATTGCTCTCGTTTTCTATAGAAATGTTTATGTGAAACACCTCAGTGCTGTTCGAATCCTTTGGTTGAAGTTTTCTGAAGAACTGGAAGACTCGGGCCCAACATGATTTGGCCAACACACATTAAATCAAAGTAAGGTTCTGCGCCAATCAATAAGTCAATACTTTGCGGCTTATAAAAGCAAGGATCAGCCAATTCCAAATTCTCAGGAATCTTCAATTTAGTCATGCTGATATTATGATCAGGCTGCAAATTAGTTATTGAGCTCAACACCCAAAACTTTGAACTAAATTGAGAAGCATTTACTCTTGACTTCACCGTCAAATTGACGCAAACTTCGAAAAAGAATTTGTTTCACCTATATCATTTAAATTTAATATGCCTACTTCTCTTTTCAATCGTAGTAGTTACACAAGTTTCTCGGTTATCAAGTTGGGTTCAGAGCCGAAATCTAAAAGAGCTATATACCAAAGTTGACCAGAAATACTTCTTACTCTTACTACAGCCGTCACTAAAATCATGCGCTCATCTGACGCTGAATAATTTACAGACGCATGAGATTACGACGGCTGCTCGGAGTAGTTAATTGAAGCATTACTAGAACTTGTATTATATTTGTGAAGTAGTGTATTGTGGTAACCGTTACATATTCTACACTTAGAAGATGGACATCTCGCAACTGTATGTCCTTTTTTCAAACAATTTATATATGCTGACACAGATTTTATGAAATCAAATCTTTTAGATATGAGCTCAGTAGTAAAAGAAGAGCAATTATTAATCATATGTTATGTAGACTTGCAAAATAGACACTTATCAACAGATTGTTTAGATTTTGTACAATTTAATTATGTTTTATTGTTTCTAAAAGTAAAATTTTCATTTTTAGGATTAGTAAACCTCGGCCTTGAACTTGAAGACCCTTCAGCAGGAATATGCTGGTAACGTCTATTCAAAGCGGCTTCGCAATCTGACCATTGTGGGAGCTTTTCGAAGTCAAGCTGTTCTTCCCACTTCAATTTGGTGATTGGATCTACTTTGGACATCACTAAATGTATTAAAATGGATTTGTTATCTTTTTGTCATCACCAATTGATAACAACGAATCATAACTAGCAGAAACTGTATCGATCATGCTTCGCAAAGCAGCAGCCGAAGGTTTCGAAATTTCCGGCAAATCAAAAATATTTACAATATTATCGAAAAATATCAAACACTTGTTATCGTAAACCTTTTTCAAACTAGCTGATGCTTTGGGATAATTCTCTTCAGACATTTGTACCTAAGGCCTTCGGACAAGGATGAGATTAAATGATAAAATTTTTCAATATCCGTTAATGTCAGATCGTTGTGGATCAAGTTCTCAAACAAGCTCATGAAGTTTTTATAATCGGAATATTTTCCTTTGAATTTAGGGAGTTTCATGTTTAGGAGTCTCGATTGGTGTGTTTGTGCGCCAAAGATATTACAGGCACATTAGATTTCGAAAAGGCTCATAAACTTAGACTTCGTAATTATTGGGATCTAAATTATCCACCTCTGACTGAAGCTTCATTGCTTGGTCAATATAAGTTGTGAGAATATCTAATCTATATTCGAACTCCATAGCATCAAATGAAATAGTTATATCTATAATAGACTGTCGAATTCTCTCGATATTCTTTACTACCTTCGCTTTCTTTGCTAGTAATTTATCCAAAATTTCATCATTATTCTCAAGATTTTCCGCTTCGGAAGGAGAATCTTGGCGTTTGGAGCCCCTAGTATTCATTATGATTAGTTCTATTCAAAATATTCCTCAAAGCAAGAAGTAAAATTGACCAAAATAAATTATTGGGCGAAATGTATTCAATTGCTTTGGAGAATTTATTTATTATTATCCGTTATATAAAATAATCAAATTAATTTGAGTTCAAAATATCGTAGTTGAACTCAGAAGTATCACTTCATACAGCCTTAGATAACCAAAATTATAAAGTTTATCGAGCAAAATCGTTTATTTGTCAATTTATTATAACATAAATAAATGTAGATTTTTTAGCACACTGTTCTATTAATATATAATAAATATGAACAATTAAAATTGCGAAACTGAATGTTCAAAAGAATAAATTGTTTCTGTAATTATGCATTAACTTGACAAAATAACAATCGCGATTTGTTTTTACAAATAAGTGTGTTTTTTTTATTTTATAAATAAATATATTTACATATATAAATATATAAATTAATTGTTTCAAAAAATTTAAGTGTAAAAATTTCTTATGTTCGGCTTGAAACGCGATATCAATTTTTGAATAATTTACAAAAATTCCTTAATTTTGATTAATTTACAAAATTAAGGGTATAAAACATAAGAACTTTTTTACACTTTTACCTCGGAATCAGATTCGTTGCTACTTCCCAGGTTGTGTTCTGCTTTGCACAAGAAACACCGACAACGGGGTATATAGCGAAAATTTAAGGTGTATATGATGATGAGGACTCCTGAATGTCTGGCTGTGTTGTTTGTTGTTGTTTATTTCAAAAAAGACACTTCACTTTTATGTATTTATGTTGTTTTTATGTTTTGTATATTATATACTGTTTATTTGTTTGTGTTTTTATATTTTATTTTATTTGCGTTTTTTAATTTAATTTAGTGAATTTATAAAATTTAAAACACTGGATTTATACTTTAATTTTAAGTAATTTATAGAATGAAAACACTGGTTTAAACAAATTATAAATCTGTGTCTTTTTTATTCTTCAAACTTTAATTAAATTATAAAGTTATCAAAAACACTTTCAAATCACTTAATTTTCCTTGTCCCCGCTCGGGCGCTAAAATGTAAATTCTAAAGAGTTTTTAAGAATGTTTAAATTAAATAAATTATTAAGTATTATTAATAATTAAGTAAAAGGACGAAATAATAAATAAAACAACCGTGATGTTCGATTTATGCTTTTCAAGTATTTTCATTATTTATATTTCTTCTTAAATCAAACTTAAAAGCTATTCAGCAACTCCGTTGCTTACTTACATATTTTCATCTACTTATTGTATATGGTTAATGGACTTAATATTAGGGTAATATATATTATTAATTAATTATTATAATATTATTAATTCAGTATTAAATATAAATTTCATAAATGGCTTAACAAGTGGTATTGACTCAACTTGGGAGGTGATTCGGTGGAAAGTCAGACATTTAAAAGTTTCCTTTAAAAAAGCAAAAGATTGGCGACAATTTACCGGCGCCGGACGTTTAGATTTTGACGTGGGAACTTCGAGTGTAAAATATAAGTTAATTCGTGTAAAATTAAGAAAAGTCGTGTTAAAAATTTTTATATTTCAGGTAAAATTATACAAATATGCTCCCATTTCAACCAGCTGAATGAAATTTTTGGCGAAAAAAAAACGTTATTGCTAACTTTGTGGTGAATGACAGTGGAGACTCAGGTACAATAGATGAGTTGACAATAGACAAAGAAATAACTGAACTTATGGACTCCTTTAGCCAAGCCAAGCACTTTGCGGAAAAACTAAAAAAATGCCCTAAAGTCATCAGCTGCTTACCTTGCTTCCGTTAAAGCAGAGAGAACGAAAATGTTCAAAATTAATTTAGAATTAAAAGAGAGATATGAGAAAGAGCTTTAATTGTTTAAAAGATTTCTGAAACACTTTTGAATAAATTAAAAAAGTAGACAGGACGTAAAATACTAATTTTTCTTTTTACAATCAGCTGTCAGTTTTGTGTTTGCAAACAATATTCAATACAAAACAAACAATTCAAACTAAACAAAAACACAAAATGAACTGCATAAGCTTACAATGTCTAAAACACATAATCGTGAATTGGGCTTATATAATGTAGAGATGTTTCACTCAAAATGTTTCTGAAAAATCAAAATTTTGTGTGTCTCCAGATGCGGGGGACAAATAACCACAGTGTACACAGTGATGACACCAATGACAGCTAAAAGAGCGAAAATCAGCTGAAAATAAAGCAGTGCGAAAAGCACAAAATATATATGCTTTTTCGTATGTGTATGCAAAAAAGCAAATAAAAATAAAATTTTATGTAGTAATATTAAATTGGTTGTGATTTTTTAAAGATATACAAAATTTTGTGTTTTATTTGATGAAATAGATGTATTTTTTCAAATAATAAAGGTAACTAGCAAATGTGAAATAAAATTTAACATTAATTTTAACCAAAAATATTGTCAGAATACAATAAAAAATTTACAACTCAGCTTGAAAAAAGAGATAGCTATATTATGTTAATATTTAAATTTAAATATTTAATACTTAAACACACATACATAACAATGTATGTTTGTTGCTGTTATTTTTCTTTTTTTATGAAAGCCGTGGTTTGTTTTTCTGAAATCTTAAAGAAAAATAGTTCCTTCCATTATTTTATTTATCCAAATTTGTGAACAACAAATAAAGAGAAACAATACAAATACGTAAATGAGTGTAGGGCAAATAATATTTGTTTTTTTATTGTGTAAACGAAAATACATTGATCCGTAACGAAATTATCAAGTATATTTCTCAACTTTGTACGTACATACATGACATTTTTTAATTGTTTTTATC
>JAKWBJ010000468.1:0-56955 GCA_023159175.1 Wohlfahrtia magnifica | reverse complement strand
GTAATGCAGGCTCTGTTTATTTAAGTGCACAATATTAAATCCACTTCTTTGCCTAACCAAGATTCGAAGAATGCTAAATGCACTGTACTTGGAGCGAATATTATCCGCCAAGTACACTAATTATGGGATAAGCAATTCAAGAAGTTATTTAACTATTAAAATTATATTGGCGTCTGTAATAGATAGGTTTGTTCCGCATATAGAGGAAAATAAAGTAAAAAGAGATTATAAATAATGTTTAAGAGATGTTAGCATATATACAGGGTTATCCATCTTTCGGTTTTAAGAGTAGAGTTAAATAAAACACACATAAAGCTATGATTTCGATGAAACTTTTATGTCATTATACATAAATAGGATTTTTTAATGGGTTTCTGGTCCCGGAAATTCCCGGGAAATTTAGCGATTTCATTTACCGCTTTCTCTGGATTTTTATGCGCGAAACCTTTTATTCATTTATATAAAAAGAAAGTTTTAAAGCTGAAAATATTTACAGCGATTAGCGAGCAAAAGGGAGCACATGTTTAGAATTAAAAAGTTGCTATAAAAAAAACCCAATCAAATAAAACATAACTTCATACATTTATTCATTATGTTCTTTAAAAAAATATATAAGATAAATTATGAAAAAAGAATCATAATGATTAAAAAACAAGTATCAAATTCAAATACTGGAATGGGAGACAGTCCATCACAAAAAAGAATTCGTCTATCAGTAGGATGGTAATCCAAGACATATCGCTAAAATTAGCAAGGAAAAGCTGTCGTAACAAAATATTCGACCGGATAATTGTGCAGCATAAAACCGTAATCTAGTTATAATGGAGAATTATTAGACATTAACAAAAAAATGTCCTGAAAAAATGTCATTGGGCCTCGTGGAACATGTTGGAACTATAGCAACGATTATAATACGAATGCAACAAAAATTCTCTAACTGTTTTGGATAATATTGTGGAGAGTATGCCTAAATGTATTAAAAGCACCACAAATAATAACGAGCTCTAAAAAGGATATTGAATATACAAATTCTTCTACACGTAGCTGTTAAATTGCGATTACGATTACTGATCAATTAGATTTTCTTAAAAAGAATCATAATGATTATTTTATTATAAAAGCAAAAATTTCTGATAACTAATTGATTACGATTACAAGTAATAAAAAAATGATAAGGTTTACTGGCAATTACTACAAAATAATCAAAAGTAATCAAAAAGTGATCCAATTATTTCCAACGATTATTTTTTATTCCTTTTGATTACTTTCAAGACTTGTGTATTCATTCTTACTAAAATTTTTTTCGCAACAGTTGACTAAATCCTGAATTGACAAAATTAACCGTTGAGAAAATAACCAGCACTGTTTTGGACACAATTTACTGTTTGTACGCTAAAAATTAAAGTACATATTGCGCTTTAACCTTTTTAAAACGTTTGAGTTCTTTTAAATGTTGTTGTTTTATACAGCTCTTTTACAGTCTCTTACTTATTAAATATCCGCTTAATACACCAACTTACTCAATACACACATCTTAGTAACTTTACGCTATGACTGTCAAACTATAACTGAACTAACTAATGTGTAATGTTCCAAATATTAATTTTCTTGCTACAACATTTGATTCATTTCAGGTAAATCAAATGTAACACCGTTCAATACCCAATTCGTGACACTCTTAATAACACAAATTAAGTATGGCATTACCAAGGTGGCACATTCACAGCCTTGACACAAACCAATAGACTAGAATCCACAATACAGTTTTAAATGCACTGATGTTTTTGTATCTTCTTTAGGCATTGTTTATTTTCGTAACAATATAATTATAAAATTATAAATAAAATATCGACTATTCCTTAATTTTTGATTTGAGTAAGGAAGGGTAGCTAATGCGTACACTACGGTAAGCGGATGGCCTTGATTTCACTTAATTTACAACAATTTGTACAGCTTGTCAAGAATAAAAAATTATGGTTTGTCAAGATTCTTTAAACAGTTCCTCACACAAATTTTCATGAAAAGCTATTAAAACTTTTTAGTTTATCTATAAAATTTATAATTAATTTTTATAATAGGCTTTAGAAAAAGTTCATTTACATGTCTGACCAAAAATGAAACACTTTTACTTATTTTTATTATCTGATTATACTAAATCGGATATGTGCCGTTTTGATAATTTTTCGTCTTTTTGGGGGTAAAGTAATTTTTCTATCAGTGTGAAATTTCTGAGCGAAAAACTTATCCAATTGAGTTTTACAGGCCTTTATTGAATTTAAATTTACTCCATTAAGAAAGCTCTGCAGAGGTCTGGACTATATATATTAATTCCCATAACATTCCATAAATGAACACGGGAACTTCTCTCAGTCAACCAGCTACACCCGATTCTATTTTTAGACTCATTGAAAGCGACCTACGGTTTAACGTCGGCTCCAAACGGCAAGTACATTAGAGAAGTTTTCAATAATATTAATACTCATAACCAGTTACTAGCTAATGTTACCAGGTGATAACGCTGTTGAAAAAATTTTTTTTTCAGAAGGTCTGGCCTCGTATTAGACCGAGAATTGGTAGGCGGATGTCTTACCTACCATACCACAGTGGCACAAGGTCTGAGCTATATGGTGAATGAATTGAAATTCCCAGCCTCGCAATGTCAGTTGCTGCCATGTCATTAGAAGTATGTGTGGTCTGGCATTGTCTTGAAAGAGCACAATACCTTCTCTATTGATCAATTCAGGTCGTTTTAATTGAATTCGTTTCCAATCCCACCATATATATAGCATTATTTTTCTTGGTTCAATTCTGGCTTTGTTGCCATCTAAGAAGCTTCATCTTCGTTCATGATTTTTTTCGCACATTATTATCGTACCACTTATCAATGCCAGTAATCGTTTTGACCTATCAAACAACCTATAGTGTTACCTGATGCAATTAATATGACCAGTGTTCGAAGTTCTTCGAACACATAATATGTTTGACTGTCAAGATTTTTCTATAATAGTAATACTTAAAATCAGTTACTAATAATGTTATGTCTTACCTATCATACCACAGTGGGGATGCCTTGGTGTAGTGGTCAGGAGAAAATTCCACCTACTGGCAAAAAATTATAATGTTAAGAGGTGGCAGTGGTTTTGTGGTTAGAAGGAAATTGTGAAGGAAAAATTTAATTGTGGTTTTCGGGTATTTAATGAAGTGACTCAACCCCTCCAGACAAAAACATACAAAAAAGAGCCTCCCTGACATTTCAGCTTACCTCTGGCGACGATGACAGTCATCACAAGATCGAGTCTAAATGTATGACCGACCACCAATAGCTTTGGTGAACCGACCCATCCATGCTAGTGACACCCCCTGGAACCTCCCTGGGGGGTCCGCATACAAAAATTTCACAAAATCACCATGAAACAATCAGCGAAATGGCTATGTTTGTTTTGTTTTGGAGTTTAATTTTTTTAAATACAACTTAATAATAGAAAAGAAAATAAAAAAATTATTGTTTGAAATCGTTTTTGCTTTCAAGTCTGGTCAATTTCGCACGGCTTTCTAATGTCGTCGTCATAACAGCGCCTTTATTTTCTGGTACAACTCGTTTGGAAACTCTAGCTAGCAATTAAAATGTTTAGAACATTAAACGGTGGATCATCTTGATTTATATATTCTCTCAATGTATCGTACGGAATGCTTGGCGTGAATGGTGGTTCAAAGACGTTATTTATATCATTCAAATTGATCATTTCCGTGTAATTTGTGCGATGAAAGCTTATATCTGATTTTTTATAAACTCTAAGATCCGTTGGGTCTTCAACATCGGTCCGATAGCGTAGATTTTCTTTATAGCACAGTCTCGCTTTTCTTTGCTATCATCAAACAACATTGATAGCAAGATATTTTCCGAAGGCGTATAAAATGAATTATCTTTAATTACTTGATTGACAATACTGCGTAAAGAAGGTTGTAGAAACCGTGACCAACTAATAAACTTCAAAAATAATACACTATCGTACTTGATATTGAAGTACATTGGCACATAACAATTAATTATAAATTCAACCAGAATCCGTAATATTTTGGAGGGATTTTCCGTTGTCACATATAATCGTAATAACAGAGCGGGCTTGGTGAGCCAGCGAGAATGTAAAATTTTTTGATGTTATCTAGATTCACCGAAACCACGCTGCTAGAAATTGCAGTACTTCGAATCGGTGGAAAATTAAATTTTTTCTGGTCCAGTGCTGTATGATTTATCCAGGCCTTGACACAAATGACGACACGGAAGTTCGTTGAAGTATAGAAGGCAAACGAACCAATGCAATGATCTTTTTTACAGTAATTCAAATCGTCGAATAATTCCACGGTGTGGCTCAGTGTTTGTTGGCTCACCATCAGTGCATATACCAACTAATGCATCCTGTGATATATTTTTATCGTTGAAGAAACATTTAATTTGGTTGTTTTTTATTCAGCCGATTTATGTTCCAGTCTTACGTAACCAAACAATTGAGAACTTGGTTCTCTCAAAATAACAAGATCCGGTTCTTTTACCATCCTAATATGATACTTCCCATGAATTTTATCTCTCGTTACAGTATCATCTTTTCTACCATCGATTGAAAACTCTAACAAATTGGTATCGTCTAACCGTTTGCGAAGCACTTCTCGTCTGCATTTGTCTTTTTCTCTACGAATTTTCGATTTATCCATGATTAGAGGTTTGCCATGCCAATTTTTCATTTTGGTAAAGAGCGGTTCCCAATGCGGATGCTACTCTATCAGGCACACTAAATCTCTCACACATCAAGTCAAAGTTAAAACAATCGTATCTTTCTGTGTATTGTGAACATATGCTTCTATCCATATCTCCTTTAACCGATGGCGATACGTATGTTGAAATCGGGATGCATTGTTAGCATCCCGTTTCTCCTTTCTCTTCATTTTCTATCACAAATGCATCGACTGTTAGTCTCCTCTGATTATATTGATCGTGCATAAACTCTGAGGCGCTCTGAAGTCAATCCGCATGTTCCTAAAGATGCCTTCAAATCGCATTTACATTTTTCAATGTAAAAAATTTTTTTCAGAGATTTTACTAACTCTTGGAATGGATTATATAACCTTTGCTTGCCTTCGGCCTGATATTTGTTGAGAAATCTATTCAATTTAATCAATACACAATTTTTCGGCATTATTTCCATACCAAGTTTTTCCCAAATTCCAATCAACTTATTTACTACTTGAGTAGTGAATGATTTATAGGAAAACTTTTTTTGTTATTGTTTAGCACGTTCGCTCAAGTGAAAATAATATTTCAAGATATCCAGCTTGGTTGGTAAATTAATATTAGTCAAATCAGAACTCGCACCAAAAAGAGTAACATCATGCTTGGGTGTATGATTCATCGGGTTTTCGATAGTTGTTGATGTTGTTGTTCCTTCATCTTGTGGTGTAGAGGATGGTGGATTCATTTCGCTGAAAAAATAAAAAACAATACTTAGAATTAAATATAGCTTAAACCAAAGACCATAATCAAGAGTTTTAAAAATTTTTTAGTTGGCACTCACCTTGGAAAAATATTCAAAACACCAGAACAGCACAATAAAAAATGTCACAAAATATATTAAATATATATTCCAAATGTGTTTGAATCTTTAAAAAAAAATTTTAATGTTTTTTAAACTTTTTTCTTTTAAAATTCTTTCTTTTTTTATTGTTCACTTTACTTCTTTACATTTATATTGTCTTTCGAAATACTGAAAAAATCTCAGCAACATAATAAAACTACATCGGGTTTTCCAAATTCATTTTTTCCTGAATGTGGGGCTCGGTCATACATTTAGACTCGATTGGGGCACTTTAAATGGGTCAAAGTGTAATTTTTCAAAATTTGACCTTTGGGTCAAAATATGGAACATCAGAATTCATTTTAGAGGTATGGTTCCTCGGACAAAGTTTCTTATTTGAAACCATAGAATACGATTTCCATTGTCACTTGGGCGATTTTTTTGTGACCCTACAAATCGACCCGGCCTATTGAACAGTGACGTGAACTGTACTAGACTGGTAAATAGCCAAGAGGGTATATGTATACTTGTTAAGAGGCGGTTTTGGAGATGTTTCTGGCCAGCATCTATTGTAAGCCTGGCGTTTCACTGGAACTTTACCTATGGTATATGGATACGGTACTACTCGCGGCGAGTAGTATTCCGCTTATCCTTAGCCTGAATGCAAATGCCTCTTCTTGCATGTGGTTCAGTAAGATTTCCCGGCTCGAGTCTTGACATCCGAACCTTATACGAAGCGGAGTGCGAAGTGAATGGTTGCTCTCTCAGGATTTGAGAGTTTTGAATGAGCCGAGCTAGCTATATACCTACGATGTGCCAATGGTGTCAGTTACATCGACGTGACAGCTGCGAATGGGGCGGCAGAGACTGCCTTTAACTTAAAGTGGAGAATTTGTAACGATTGGAGGATAAGTGAACATAATTTCATTGAGGTTAGTTCGACACCTCCAGAGACGTTTCCAGAGTGGAGGCGTACGAATGTAGAAGATCTTAACGTAGATGAGAATATCTTAGCAGCATTAAGACGTACAAGGATAGGCTTGTGAGTGTAAAGGAAGAAGAATGGATGAGATTTTTACAGGACAATAGGGATGACCCCTGTGGGGCTTTACCATTTCTGCAGGGGTAGGAATAGTCAGGTCGACATAGGATGCCATATTGGCGACACTGTGTTGTTATAATGAGGGGATTGTACGCACACTCTACTGGGGGTCTTCTTCCAAGGGCGAAGTCCGTTGGTTATTCTCCTTTTCAGGAGGAGATAACTGATCCTAAAAACTTGGAAAGAAAAAGTTTTTTAACAGCGGTATCAGCTCATAACATTAGCTAGTAACTGGTTATGAGTATTACTACTTTTGGAAACTTCTCTAATGCAATTGCCGTTCGTAGCCGGCGTTAAACTGTAGGTCCTTTTTAATGAGTCTAAAAATAGAAACAAAAATAAAAGTAACACAGCAACAACAACAACAACAAACTAATAGCAAAGAAAACAGGTAACAGACAATAAGCAAGCAACAACAAATACTAAAAACTGAAAGAGGTAAATGTTTACATACGCATGGCTACAAAAGAACTAAAAAGAAATTAAAAGAAAGAAATGGAGTCTACTTGAAATATCGAGAGGTTCGAGAGCCATATAAAACAGACAGAGTAATTAAGAATAAAAATTGTAAATTATACGTGTTATATATATATATATATATATATATATATATATATATATATATATATATATATATATACACGTATAATTTACAATTTTTATTCTTATATATATATATTTTTTATATATTTATATATATTTTTATATTTTTATTCTTATTATATATATATACATAACACGTATAATTTACAATATATACAATATAGATATATATATATATATATATATATATATATATATATATATATATATATATATATATATAATTATGTGTTATATATATATATATATATATATATATATATATAATTATGTGTTATATATATATATATATATATATATGTAACACGTATATATATATATGTATATATATATATATATATATATATATATATATATATATATGTATATATATATATATATATATATATATATATATATATATATATACACATATATATATAATTATGTGTTATATATATATATATATATATATATGTAACACGTATATATATATGTATATATATAAAACAATTAAAAATGATTTTGAATAGGTCGTTGCACTTTGTTATTATAACTTTTGCAGAATTTGCAGAATTTGTTTCTGAAGAAATTAAAAATGATTTTAATAGGTCGTTGCACTTATTTACCTTTTTTAATAAAAAGAAAATGAAAAATGTTTAGGTTGACCGAATTTTACTTTAATTTTGATAAATGATGATTTTATTTTATTAACGTTTACGTTAACCTATATGTATGTATATATAAAACAGACAGAGTAATTAAGAATAAAAATTGTTATTGCCTGTAAAAAGATTACAAACAGTGGTGCACATAACTGTGTTGAATAAAGGCAATAACAATTTTTATTTTTTAAGTTTAATTTTGTGTTGAGTAAAGAGCGGTCACGCTGACCGGAAAAAAATAAATTTTTCAAACTGGCGCCAGAGCAAATAAAATCGGGTATCCTTTAAAAAAAAAAGAACAGATGTTTTAGAAAAAAAGGAATAACTAGTTAACCGCGCAAAAGTCCTGAAGTAGCAAACCGCGTAGTTAACGTTAAACCCGTGAAAAAAAGGAAAAAACAAAGCCCTCAAGTAGTGCGTTTTTTTTAAGGAAAAAAAGTGTAAACCATAGTGGAAAACATAGTGTTTCGAAACTAAAGATATTAAAAGAACAGAAAAAAGAATATTTTTTTATTAAAATCTATAAAAGAAATTTCCAAAACAAATCAAACTTAGAGAAAGTAATAATCAAGCAGAATAAAGAAAAATAAAAAATTTCAATTATTTCATATACAACTACAAGTGAAAAGAAAATTAGCAAACGAGAGAAGAGAAGAGAGTAATACAAACCGTGCCAAAATACAAGGAAATCATAAAAGAAAAAGCAAGAAAATCGTGATAGAAACGGCCCCTTAGTAGCAGCAGCAAAAAGGTATCATAACGTGCTAGCCATCTATCTACATAAGGTAATTAAATCAAAAAAATATATGAAAATATTTGTTTTAGAATTTAAATACAAAAATATACATATGAAAAAAAAATATAAGAAAAAGTAATTATATTGCAAAAGATTAGAATCAATCAAATTAAAAAAATATATGAGAATATTTGTTTTAGAATTTAAATAAATATATAAATATTTATATATATTTGAAAATTTGATACGACCGGCTGTCCTTCCTCAAGGTAGCAACCGGCCACCTAACACACAAATCAGTTTAGACGAACTAAGTAAATTAATTACTAATATTGCAAAAGAAGTATTTACTAGACAAGGACCACAATTAGTTCATTAAACGCTTAATCCTAATGCAGAACCAAATATAGTTAGAGACCAAGAAATAGAGGAACAATACAGAAATAATCTGGGAGATCTTGATAAGATTCCCGATATCGTCGTCATCGAGAATTTTCGGGGAATCAGGGCGAGTTTAACTCGTGGAAGAAGAGTGTATACCGTGTACTACAAATTTACAATAGCACAAAGGGAACACCAAGATACTATGGCATAATGAATACCATTAGAAATCAAATAGTCGGAGAGGCTGATATAGCCCTCGAATCGTACAACACCCCTTTAGATTGGACAGCTATTTCAAGATGTCTGCCCCTGCATTATGCAGATAAAAGAGATCTGGCGACTCTCGAGTATCAGATGACCTCACTTATACAAGGCAGGTCCTCTGTGCAGGATTTCTACCAGAGAGTATATAAACATTTATCCTTGATACTGAACATATTAGGAACTCTGATTGCGTCAAATGAATCTGTTTGCTTGCTAACGCAGACTTACAGAGATAAGGCTCTCGACACATTTATACGAGGACCAAACGGGGATCTCCCGAAACTCTTAGGAATGAGACCTCCCTCAAGCACTTCACCTATGTTTGAAGCTTGAAAATCAAACATATCGAGCGAATTATGCTCACGGTAATAATTTTAGCAAAAGTGGATACAGTTTACAAAACCAATCAACGCGTAATTATAATCCAAATCAGCTTTATCGCAATCCACAACTTCCTCCTCGCTCACGTGACATTCTTTCCTCAGATCGCTCATAACCCACAAATGACTCGTGAAAATTTCCATTTTAATAACCCTCAGCAGAGATTAGTACCGGACAGACGCTTTAATTTTCAATCGCAACCACCCACTAGACCACAAGGTCCTAAACCACAACCTACCCCAGAGCCAATGGAGGTAGATGAAAGTCTACGCACTAGGAGAATTGACTATATGAACAGACCACGTCTTAATTGTACTAGAGAAAGACCATCGCCATCAGTCAACCAACCACAAAGGAAAATTGCTCGTAATTTTCACGTTGATGCCTAGTATCAGCAGTACGAGGTAAACCTTCAAAAATCAGATGAGGAAGAACAACAAACTTTAAATGAATATTTAGACTCCTTCCAAGGTCCCCAAATGCTAGGCAACCAATATATTGAATTTAATGATATCCATTTTTTAGAAGATTAAGCTTTTCGTTGCCTTACATAGAATTCACAACGAAGAGCGGCAAAAATCTCAAAATCCTGATCGACACCGGGCCAACAAAAATTACATTCAACCACAATATGTTAAACACCCCCTAGCAAATAAGAACGTTTTTTATGCAAAATCAGTAGCAAGTGATATCGAAATTAAAGAACATACCTTCGCTTACTTGTTTAATATTAAAGAAAAAATTAAATTCTACCTAATGCCAACTTTAAAATCATTCAATGGTATATTGGGATATGAAACGCTTAGGCAGCTCAACGCTGTTATTCACGTGAGTAAAAATTTTCTACAAACAAAAAATGGTCTAAATATAAAAATGAAACAACTTGAATCCCATGCTCCTTTAAACTCAATCGAAATACAAGATAGTCACTTGACTCCAAAACAAAAGAAAGAACTAAATATGATTGTGGCTAGGCACTCGAAATTATTTGCAGAGCGCGAAGAAAAGCTGACTTATACAACTAAGGTAATAGGAGAGATTCATACAAAATCCGACTCACCCGTTTATACTAGGTTTTACCCATACCTCGTTGCGTTAAAATCTGAAATTGAAAAACAAATTGATAAGCTCTTGCAGGATGGAATTATTAAACCATCGCGTTCTCCATACAACTCTCCAGTATGGATTGTTAGCAAAAAACCTGATTTGGAAGGAAATAAGCAGTACAGAATGGTTATTGGCTACCGAAAATTAAATTCTGCAACAATTTCTGATCGATATCCCATACCGGAAATTAATGTCGTCACTTCGCAATTACGCGAAAATAATTTCTTCACTGTAATTGATTAAAGAGCGGATTTCATCAAATTCCTCTGAAACCAGCCGATTACGAAAAAACCGCTTTTTCGTTTGAAACGGAAAATATGAGTTTACCAGATTACCCTTTGGTCTGAAGAACGCCTCGTCGATCTTCCAACGAGCGCTTGACGACATTCTTCGCGATTATATTGGAAAAAGATGTTACGTATATATCGACGACATCATTATATTTAGCAAAACAGAAGACCAGCACAATATTAGTAAAATTTTTAAGACTCTAGAAACTTAAAAGTGCAATTAGATAAATGCAAATTTCTGCATAAAGAAGTCGAATTCTTAGGGTATATTATATCTGCGGAAGGAATAAAAACAAATCCAGCCAAAGTAGAAGCAATAGCTAAATTCCCAGAACCCAAAACGCTTAAGCCAAGCTGGCTAAGCCCCTGACATCGCTCCTAGGAGGGGAGGAAGGTAGAATTTCAAAGAAAAAATCTTCCTTCCTTCCCTTATCCAAATAAATCTTAACTCGGAAGCTAGAATAGCATTCAAAAAAATAAAAAATTCTTTGATATCCGAGGACATATTACTAGTGCACCCTGATTTCACCAAAGATATGTAACTCACAACTGACGCATCAAAATATGCTCTAGGTGCAGTTCTTTCACAGGACAACAAATCGATATCCTTTATCTCAAGAACTCGTAGCAAGGCAGAAGAACACTATGCCGCTAATGAAAAAGAATTCCTTGCTGTAATATGGACGCTAAATTCATTCCGAAATTACTTATACGGATCAGCAAAGGTTAAAATATACACCGACCACCAACCTCTCATCTACGCATTGAGCAACAAAAACAACAACAGCAAAATGAAAAGGTGGAAGCCATCGTCCCATAATTTAATATATCACGTCGATACACTCATAAATGCATTTAGAAACCAAATCTTCCTAGAAAACGCTCCTATACCCAATTACGAGTTCGAAATTGTGTTCCCTAGTCACCACAGACATACCATTTCTCAACCTCAATTTAACGCAGAAAATTTGGTAGAGATTTTGAAAAAAATTCCTTTATCCATCAATCATTAATTGCGTAAAGGCGTCTGAATCAACAATAGGAATAATACAAGAGATATTTTCAGACCATTTCCCAAATTACAAAATAAGATTCTCTAATAAACAAGTTAAGGACATTAAAAATGACCAAGAACGGGAGGAAATCATTCTGAAAATCCACAAACGTGCTCACAGAAGTGCAAGAGAGAATAAGTTACAAATTCTAGAGGAATATTATTTTCCCGAAATGACAAGGAGAATTGAAAACCTCATTAAAAAGTGTGTCGTATGTAAGGAGAATAAATACGATCGTCATCCACTAAAACCCCAGATCCAACCAACGCCCATTCCGCAATTCCCAGGACAGATAGTTCACCTCGATATATTCTTAGTTGGAAAAGAACTTGTACTTACAGCAATTGATAAATTTTCTAAATACACCATGACAAAACCTATTAAATCTAAAGCGGCCGAAGATATTAGGTAACCGCTTAGAGATATTCTCTACGCATTCATCCCAGAAACATTTGTAATGAATAACGAAAAATCTTTTAACTCGGAATCCATCAAATTTATGATTGAGAACGAATTCGGTATAAGAATATTCAAAACCGCTCCCTACTCAGGTTGCTCTAATGGCCAAATAGAACGTTTTCACTCAACTCTGCAAGAAATAATGTGTTGTTTGTAAACCGAAAAAATACACCGGTCATTTCATTTCAATCCATACATACGGTAACGGGTAAGAAACCGGTTGAAGCGTTTTTTGGGAGACGTGTAAGTACGAATCCCGATCTTTTTGCTAAAGAAAGAGAAGAAACAATAAAAAAAAATTAGAAAGAAAACAAATACAAGATCTTGAATACCATAATGCAAGTAGAACTGCCCCAAAGGAATATGCAGAGGGAGATGAAGTCTTTGTCAAAATAAACAAAAGGTTAGGTAACAAATTATCAGCTAAATATAAAAAGCAAATAGTGGCACAAAATTTCAATACCACTATTAAAACCAAATCAGGAAGAGTAGTTCACAAGAACAATATTAGGCAATCTTGAATATTCCGTGATGCATGCTACATAATTAATCAAATTTTATTTTTATGACAAAATGAAACTGCTTGTAATTTTGATGTGGATACTAATGGCAAACGGACAACAACTAGATGTACAAAATCTGACCAATAACAATGGGTATATACCTATTAAGACAGGCGAACAAAAGACGATTAGTTATTACGATAAAGTTTTACATTCCATAAACTTGACTGCATATGACGAGACGATGCTCTTAATCTCCAAAAATATAGGAACTTTAAATGCTACTACTTTTGAAGACAGACAACTTATCAATACAATTAATAAAAACTATATACTACTCAGTGTACGAATTGATAACCTTCACAAAAAATCCAAAAGAGGACTTTTTAATATCGTAGGAAAAGGCTTAAAAATAATTGCAGGATCCATGGACAGCAACGACGAACAGGAAATACGCGAAACTATATCAAAAATTCACGACAACGAACAGGCCTACTAACAGAACAATTAACTCTTGTAAACAGTCTCATGAGCGAACAGGTTAAAAATATCACAACGCATATAAACAAACAACAAGCTCTTGTTAGCAATTACATTAATAAGTTTCAACATGAAACGCAAAACACTCGAGGATGAAGTTTAATTCATCCAGCACATATATAGAATTAACAATGACATACTACTTCTGAATAATCACATCGAAGATATTGGACGAATAATTTTTTCTTGTAAGTTAGGCATCATTCCCGCTGATATTCTGACACAAAAGGAACTAGACTTAATTACAGACTACGATAGTTATAATAACATAAAAATTGTGGTACTTTTCCAAAATAACAATATCATTTTACCGTTACTCATACCCCAATTTTCTTCTAATATTTTGTCAAGGATAAAATTTGAGCCGCTTCCAAACATCCAAAATAAATCAATTGTATTAAACGAAACGGAAATATTGGTTGATAGCAATAACAATATTTATAATGTAAACATTAAAAACAATCTGGAAAAGAATTTAATTGTATTGAATAATAAATGCCTATCAAATATTTTAGATTTTAAGGAGGCTCGATGTGAACTTGAAAATTGAGAAAAAACAGTAGTAACAGAAATAATTCAAGGATTAATTGTATTTAAGAACTTCGAATGAAGTATAACTCATGACTGCAGCAAATTAAAAATAAAACAGAAAGGAACGTTTCTTATCAGATTCGAAAACTGCAAAATTAATGCACTAAATAAAACTTATGTTAATGTTAATCTCAGGATATATGATACACTTATTTTACCTAATATGATTACAAAAATTACAGATAATAATAATAATACAAAGCCTGACTTAAAACTTGAAAATTTGTATATTAAACAACTGCAGCATGAGGATAATATTAAAATAGTAGCAAATAAGAACACAATAACACATGTAACTAGTCTTAGTACAGATGTGGCGATTATAGTTCTTTTTTTATAATAATTCACAAGATTAAGTGGTATGTATCATCAAAACCACAAATAACTACGGGCTATATCCCGGATATAAAAGATGGACCATTTTTGAAAATCTCAACCCCCCAATTCAATAAATAATCGATCGTGGACAATCGATTTAAGAGGGGAGTGGTTAACGTAAACGTTAATAAAATAAAATCATCATTTATCAAAATTAAAGTAAAATTCGGTCAACCTAAACAGTTTTCATTTTCTTTTTATTAAAAAAGGTAAATAAGTGCAACGACCTATTAAAATCATTTTTAATTTCTTCAGAAACAAATTCTGCAGAAGTTATAATAACAAAGTGCAACGACCTATTAAAAATCATTTTTAATTTTTAAAGAAATAAATTCTGCAAATTCTGCAGAAACTATAATCACGCCACTTCTAAAATTAGAATAAGAAAAAAGGAAATATAAATATGAAAAATTGTAAAAGTAAGTTTAAATTTAATTTTGTGTTGAATACAGAGCGGTCACGCTGACCGGGAAAAAATACATTTTTTTTGTCTTTTAATTAAAGGCAAACTTAACTTAGATATAATTTTAATGCTCGATGCAATAAGAAGAGGGATTCAACATTTATAAAAAGTGAAATATTAAAAAGTAAAAAAAAGGTGTAAATGCATGAAAGCAAATTACGTTAATAATTTAGGTCAATGTATGATTTAAATAAAATATATAATTAGACAAAATATTTGAATATCTCAGTTTTAAATTGTCTTGCATTACTTAATATCTGTATTTAAGGTGGCAGACGGCCCCAAAGGCGAATCGCATTGACGAAAAGTGCTACTTTATTGTATCCAATTGTTTTAATCTCGTTGTTCATATTTGATCTGGAGAAAGTAAGGTGATTATAGAGATAGCGATGCTGTAATGTGTAAGTTATTTTGTGCAGGAACAGTAGAAGTTGACATTTTAATAAATTATCAAAAGTGATATTGTAAATTTATCTTGCATATTGTGAAACGCTCATGTACCTTTTTATACCGAAGATTATCTGGCGATATTATTATTATACGTTCCATTCTACTCACGGCATCGCAGCTAGCAAATAACTCACAACCATACATAAGGATAGGTAACAAATAAGTTTTGGCAATCAGCAGTCTAATATGGTACGGGGTATAATGTCTTGATATCCACAGATTTCGCAACATAGAATAAGTTTTCCCAGAATTTGCCTTAACATGATCTAAGCAATTTATCTGTTTATTAAAAATAACACCAAGATTCTTAGCTTTATCAACGAAGTCAAGAGTTGCGTTATTAATTGTTATTGGCGGTATGTACGGAATTATGTTCTTTGAATAGTCATAGCAACTGATATTTTTAGATGTAGATCCTGATTTATCAATTGTATGCATTTCGGGACATCAACTATGTTACAGCTAATATATAGTTGAACATGATCAGCGTACATTTGAATTTTATAATTGTGTAGTTTTAAAGGTAAATCAACTGATAAGGGAATGTATACAATCGGCTTACTTGCAGCTTTAAGCCCAAAATAATTAAATTGAAAATGACTCGTATATAATCGTTATCTTAGGATAACTTAGATATACACCTATATATTTTCCAACTGTATTTAAACTTTTTTTCTTTTAAATATAAAGGTTTTTCCTTTTTTCCCTTGAACAATGTCATATTAAAAAAGATAATAATCAAGTTTGTTTTATGATCAGATTTATTCGCTGAAATATCTTAAGATAAAGTCCCGAAAATTGTATATTTATATGCTGAGTATAAGTTGTAAATAAAGATGAATTCATAAATGAAATGAATGAAAATGAGCATTAAGCCCTGTGGTACCCCTCTAGGAATTAAACAGATTTTGGACACATTTGATTCATAGCGAACACTTTGTCTTCTGTCACTAAGCTACGAAGTCAAAAGTTTTAATGCTGTTGAGGAAAAACGACACATGTTTTTTAGTTTGAGACAAACAATATAGTGATCTACAGTGTCAAAAGCTTTGGGATGATCGAGCAATGCTAGAAATGACATTTTATTATGTTTGTCAACCTGGTATCTTATTTATTCGGCGGCGGTAGCGGGAGCTGCTAGGCAGCTATGTTTTGGCCTAATCCAGATTGTCTCTCAAAAATATGAGCTAATTTGTGTGTACATTAACTTTTCGAAGACCTTTGGCAGATATGGCAAGATAGCAATTGGTCGATAGCTTTTGTCAGCTTTGTGAATCTGTATAATTTTAGCATATTTCCACGAACTTTGAAAAGTAGATGTTGTAAGATTGAATTAAAGATATGAGTAAAATATAAAATACTGTATGGAAGAATCGGTTTGATAAATTTTAGATGCAATGCGCCGTACCCAACAGCATTCAATTTAATAGAAGGGAATGATGCTTGTTGGGGTGAAGGGGAACCTGGATGAAGATGTAAATACAAACAAACAAATAACAACAAAATTATTATATTTGTTATTTGCTCGATAGAACAAAATTCAAACAGAAAAAATAATGAAATGAAAAACAAGCAAAAGAAAATTAGGATTTTGGATGCAATGATTTTATTAAAATACAATAATATTGTCTTGATATTCAGTGGTTGGTTTTGGTGCTTTAGCCTGATCAAACATTCGCCGCAGGCGAAATGTTTGGAACGTTAAAATCCTGAACTTATTTAGCCAAAATGAGTTTATTGGCTGCAGACTAAGAAAAAATATTGAATGATGGCAAATAAAATTATATTTTTGGCCTTTGGAATCCCAATTGTGAACGGATCAGACGCAGAACTAATTGATTTCCTCCGTGAAGACTAATATCATGACTAATAATCTGTCAACTAGGAATAGAGAGGCTTTGCTAACCAGGAGAGCACTATTGTTGAGTCAGTCCAACAATAAATGGACTAGTTTTTGACGTAAAGCTTTGGAAGTAAGCTGTCAAGTATTTCTGCCAAAAGTACAGCACCACATAGCTCTAGCCACGGAATGGAAAGCGCCTTAACAGGACCTACTTTAGTTTTGGAAGCGATTAAATGAGTGAAAATTACTTCACCATTTTCTATTCAAATGTATAAATTCGCTGTATAAGCCTTTTCCGACGCATCGCAGAATTCGTGGAATTGAATTTCTGCGTTAGAAGAAGGAGGAATTCGAGGAATCCGTATGGAATTGATGTAGGAATAATTGGATTGGAACGTTTTCCATTGAGTAAGAAGAATCCGGAGAAATTTCTTCATCCCAACCATATATTCTGCATCAGGATTTTCGCCAGAACAATGCACTTAGATAGCTAGCCTGCGGGATCAAATAATTTTGCGATCTGAGATAATATGTCTCTTTTCATATATTTGGACGATTTGGAAAATTTGGCAAAATAAAATTGGTCAGTCCTTGCATTCCATCGAATGTCCAATATTTTTGTGGAATTGCTAACATCAAACTTCAGGAAATCCTCGTGAAGAAGATGGTTTGTTGGAATAAATTCCATAAAATCTTTGGATTTGGATGTCCACTTTCTCAATAAAAAACCTACAGAGTTAAGAGCATGGACTAGCTAGTCTCTGTCATTCAGAGTACAGTGGATTGGGTGTGCTCCTGCTAATACATCATCAACGTACATGGACTCTCTCAGAATTGTATGAAAGAAAAGTATGAGTTGAATCAACAAGAATTTGCAGATACATCTTTTGGATGTCTGCATTAAATACGAATTTAAAGAATCTCCATTTCAGAATCAATAAAATGCGGTCATTCTGGAGAATCGCACCAGTATGCAAAACAGAGCTCGAGCTTAGGCCGTTAGAAGATAAGTCGACGCATTGAACACGACCCTGACATTTGTGGTAATGCATCAGGCTTCACGACGGCATGATGTGGTAGGACTATACTGGAACTCGGGTGATTGGACTTTCATCATATGGCCTAGCCCTTCATATTCATGCACAACTCTATCATACTCTACTTTAAAGTTCGGATTCCAAATAAGTCTCGCTTCGTTTTGGAAAAACTGTACCATAGCACTGGACCTCGTATGACATAGGTGAAGGACTCTCGGAAACTTTTCCATGAATGGAAGCGATACCACATATCTACCATCTGAATTTCTTCTAGTAGTACGAATATACAACTCTTCACAAGCTTGATCGGATGGGTATAAAAAGTTCTTCCTTGGAAGATTCTCCATCTCCCAAATACGTGAAATTTCGTTATCCATAGAAATTTCTTTATCCAAAGAAATTTCACAGAAATATGTAACAACCGTTGAACTTTATGTTTGACCCCATCACGAACTATAGGGAAAAAGATCTCCTCAAACTAGAAGATTAATTTTAGAACTAATATATAATTTCGGATCAGCTAACTAAATATCTAGAAGCTTAAAGGATATCGAGCCTGGACGAGACTGAGATGGTAGGTTATTGGTAAGAAAGTATGTGGAATTTCAATAGGCTCGTCCATGTGTGTACCCAACATTAAAGAGCAACCACGTCTAACTCTGACTGAAATACTATTATTCAACCCCGAAATGTGTGCCCCGGATGGTAGAGAAGGAAGCTTAGGGACGTTAAATAAGCGTTCGGAAATAAATGCACACTCTGAATCAGACTCTATTAAGGCACGAGCTTAATATCTTATGCCCTTGTGATAAATATATACCATGGCTGTTCCTAGTAGAACATTTTTGGAATTAGGCAAAACGAAATTACTTTAGCTGGAAACTACACACTTTGGACTAAATATTCCATATAAAAAAACGCTTGCGAACCAAGAAAAGATGCAAGCCTTGAAAAAAAATTGATTTCTTTGATAAGAAAAAATTCGATTTTATTTTAATTGGTCCTACAGCCGTCGTATTATTTGAATTCATGCAGTTTAAATTAGTATTGCTATAACGACACATGTATATGCCTAAAAGTAAACAAAAATAATAATAAAATTGATGGCAATCATATTTTATAACCGTTCAGAGTTTATGGAATAGAGCTAAATTTTATACATATTCTTTTTTAGCTTGAAGTTTGAACTTCGCCCTTCGTCAAACGCGAAATAATTAAGAAAAATGTAAATGCAGTTCAACTAAGGAAAGTGTAAGTTAATAAACCCCATAAAAATGTTTCCTCGATTCTCATTTTGAAAATGGACTTTTTTCCAAAAATTTGTTTGAACTGCAGTTATTTTGAGTTACAATTATTTTCATTGTTAAAATGAGTTTGTTAAATTAAATGTTTTTTATATAGAAAGATGACTAACTTACCTTTAAATTGCTTTTGGTATTAGCAGTTATTTTGAGTTAGACTTCTTTTCATTGCTAAAATGAATTTGTTAAATTAAATGTTTTTTTTATAGAAAGATGATTAACCTTTAAATTCCTTTTGGTATTAGCTTAATATCTTTAACGGTTAAAAAGATATCTGAATTTGAAAACCGGAAATCTTACTGTACAAGTCTTTTTTGTTCACTTTAACTGGGTTGTCCAGTTATTACATTGAGCAATTGCAACAGGTTACTCAATAAGTCCGTAGGATAAGTAAGAAAAAAAAAAATTTTGACAAAACTCAATTTTATTATTCATCATATTTGCCTTCGAGGGCGATACAAAGAGTATTTTATAGTACGATTTCTCTTTCTTATCAAAATAGGCCTCAGTTTCAACAATGACTTCATCATTGAACTTAAATTTCTTTCCAGCAAGAATTCTCTTGAGATCTGAAAACAGGAAAATGTTGCTGGGGTTAAATCTGGAAAATACAATGGGTGGGTAAGCAACTCGAAGCCGAATTCTACCATCGTTTTCAGCGATTTGTGAGCTCAATCGAAACCCACTTTGAACAGAGCTTTCGCATATCAAGCCATTGTTTGATTTCCATTGCATTTTTTTCGTAAAAACGGATTGCTTTATCAAAACTCGAAATTCACCTTTTACCATTTTTTTTTCAATAACAAAAGTTGCTTCACACAAAATGCTTTAAGTCACGAATCAATAGTCAGATTGCTGTCAAATTTATACACGTATCGTTTGAAGGTTAGTACTAAATTAAAAGCATATGGACAAAATTCTAGTAACGCCATTTACGTGTCTTCCTACGGACTTATTGAGTGACCTTATATGTTGTTGACTATTGTGATTTTAGTTGTGATGCATTTGGGTAAAAAAGGTTTTTTTATTCAACCGACCAATTGCCTACATATTTGTGGAAAAAATATGGCGAAATTTAAGAGTGTTTAAATTTAGTTTTTTTTTTTAACTTTAATTTATTAAAATATATGTCATTTGACTAAAATGAATAAAAGAAAGACTTCAAATTTTATACGAACATTGTTTCTTGTAATACTTTTTAATCAATTATTAGAATAAAAGACCGATCGATTTACCTTTGTTTACTCATTTTTAAACCGAGCAAATTATGTGAATTCGTTCTAGAGAACGCAAAAACATGTGAATTGGTTTTAAAACGAGAAATTTTGCCAATTATGAAAGAACCAAATGGAGCATGAATATTTTTTGTTTTGTCTTGCGGAATTAAGGCATACAAAAACTATTGCATTTACTTATTTACTCTATTATATATTCGCTAAAATGATGTACATGTATTAAGAGGGAAGTAAAGTCCAATATGTTGTTGAAGTCCAAAATAGATTGAAAATTTAAATTTTGTAATGTATATTTACTTTAAAAATTGAATATTAAAAATTTTTATTTACACATACTGAAATGTAAAGCAAGCATATTTTTGTAAAAAGAATATTATTCTCTAAATTTTATATTTCTTCGTTTAAATATAAAATTTTGTTGCAGTTACTTGAGAATAATTTTTTTTATATATACTACACAGATTTTTAATAATTAATTATAGCAAGTCATGAGCACAGTATAAAAAAGAAAAGATCTGCATTTAACAAATTATTTGTTAACTTTAAATTATATACCAATTCTATCTTTTTTAGAATTTGCTCGTTTAGTTCTGCTAGCAGACAACACAGCCTAGTATAGCTCCTATTTTTTTTCTGTTTGATCTTGCAAAAAATATGTAAGATCAAATAAATATTTGACACTGTATGTTCACGTTGAAAGAATTTTTGTTCGACGGAAAATAATTATTTTTCCAAAAATCAGTTTTCTTTTGTCAAATACTTGCCAGATGTGACCGTAGCTTAACAAAATAACCTAGCATTGTATTTTATTACAATATAATAGTTTATCTGTGCTATGCCCCTATCTACTTCATAATCAATATATATAAGAGATACACAAAGAATCCAAAAAAAATTTACAATCAATTAAAATTTAGTGGGTATTACAATCATAATTAATATATAAATATATTTCTCTTTCTTGTTTTTAGAATGGTAGTAGTTCCGGGGATGTGGGTTTACGTGGAAATGGCCATCCGGGTGACAATCCGTTTTACAGTAATATTGATAGCATGCCGGATATACGACCAAGAAGAAAGTCTATACCATTGGTATCGGAACTTGTAAGTAAATTTGTTTTAATTATTAAATGTAATTAATTATTTAATTTTATAATAATATAATATATATAATTTTCCGCACTGTATACACAAACACAGCCAAATGCATACAAAATATATGTACATACATATGTATGTATACAAAATATACATATTGAATGTACTATATACTGAGTATCTTCAATACAGTATGTAAATATAATTGTCGTAGACTATATTGATATGGTTTATCATCCATGTTATCGGAAATATTGTACGTACATACATACATACATATATTCACCTAAATTTTTATCAAATTCAAAAACAAAACAAAAAGGTAAATTGATTTTCTTAAATGGGTTTTCTTAAAGACTTCGATGTCATAATTAAACTAGATACTCTCGTGTGTTAAATAATAAAATTAAAATACAATATTCTCATAAAAATCAATTCAAGCCAAAGAAAAATTAATCAATTTAGGAAAATACAATACATACAGTCAAAGTGAGGTTATAATTTTATATTTTTTTTATCAAAATTTTTGATTTATAGCAAATCTGATTAATAAAAATATTCAGTATTTTAATTAATTAATTACAAAGCTTAAAAAAACATAAGAATTATTTAAGGTAAATTATGTACTTAATATACAAAAACAAAAAAAAAAACTCAAAGAAGTATGAAAATGCAATATTTAATATAGCCAATAGTTCCTTCCAAAAATACTTTGCTATTTGTCTGATGTGGATAGATAACGCAGCTTTAATTGTTGTTCTCAACATATTAAAACTCCATATTTAGTATGAATAGAAGGTCCCACGTCTACTTATCAAATATCGAACAGTTATTGAATGATTATGTGTATTTTGCCCGACGTTGTTTGAAAAAAATTTAGAAAAATTCTAGAGTTACCGCTCTCCAGATAAACAAAAACTTATCTTTACTATGTATGGGTGATGTCACGTGCACCTATCCCATTCCACCCATTTATTGATGATTTGTATTGACTGAATTAGAAACTTACAAAATTCCGTTCTCAAGATACATGTGCAAAATTTAGTATTTAGTTGTTATGGGAGGTACCACGCCCTCTTGTCCAATTCAGCACACTTTTTGATTGATGATCTGTACTGACTATGATGAACCGTTCTCAATATATACGAAAATCCGTATTTAGATTGTATTGGATACAGTATGCGCACTTGTACCGCCTACTTTAGTACTGATGATTTGTATTGACTATAAAGCTAATTGGACCAAATTTAGAGATTCTTACTGTTAGAATTTTGCAGATATAGACGAATAAATAGTTTGTATGGGTGTGGGACCGCCCAGCTGGAATTATTTAAATTGATGTAGCCTATAATTGCTTCCAGATATACAGAGAGATACAATGAAAATTTCAAAAAAATCGGATCAGCCGTTTTGCTGTCTATATACTTCAAACAAACATATGTGCAAACACACATTTATTGTTATATATAAGATATAAATAATTTATTGGGCTATTTTTTGCCGAGATAACAGACGTCTAGGCATCGATTCCAATAAATTTAAGGTGTATCTGCGCCCCACTTTAACTGTAGAACATCGAGAAGTTGCTTTTGGGACTTAACACGATTTTTTTTTTTTTTGATATATTGGTCAAGATGGGCTCATCAATTTTCAATAATATTTAAGTCCCGAAGTTTTGCTAGAACCAGAAAAGACAATAAAGCCATTTGGAAACATTGTATGATAACCCCTCTAGGTCTAGTTTGGGCTATTACCTTGTCGAAAGTGCCAGCTTCCAAAAAGACCTATTTTGTTGACTGATTGTACCAATTTAAAATTTTGTAGTAATGATTACGACTATTTTTGGGTTTTTATGATTACGACTTAATTACGATTACAAGTAATTAAAAAAAATCAGGATTACTGGCAGTTACTACAAAATAATCAAAAGTAATCAAAAAAAAAAAAAAAAATCCGATTATTTTTAACGATTTTTTTATTACTTTCAATGATTTTGTATTCGTACTACAATTTTTTTTTAGAAACAGTTGATTAAGTCCTAAATTGCCTGTATTAGCTGTTGAGAGTTCCCTTCGAATTGGACTTAAAAACAATATTCACTATTCATGATTTTTTGGATTTTAGTAATGATGGTGAGCTAAAGTGTGTACTGCTTTAAATTTTGCTTTAGTTTAAGTGATTTAAATTTTTAAATGATAAAATTAATACAGGTTTTTCTCCACATGACCACATAAAACCTGACCAATGGCATCAATTCTTCATCTGTTTAAATGACAATTGAAGTGCTGACAAGAATTAGCAAATAGTGGATTTGGTGATAAAACTCTGTTTTTTGTACTAAAAATACTAAAAAATATAACGCTGTTTAAGAAAAAATTTTTTGGAAAAAATTTTTTTTTTAATACTCTGACAACATGTATGTAGATATCAAGCATTTGTAATACTCATACAACATGTATGTAGGTATCAAAGGCAATTAGAAAATGTGATTTCTTTCTCTTTTATTTCAGCCACATAAAAATGTAATCTCGATAAATGTCAAGAAAGTCTAATGTAAAAGCATTAAATTTTGAACAAGATTTGAAATCTAATTGACGAGATTTCGTTTAAGTTAAAATATCCTATAAGGACTGTTTTCTTTCGTAGTCAGATTTTGCATTTTGAATTGCAGATTTGTGCTTTGAAATGTTAGTTTTATAGTTTGTGGTAAACAAAACGCGTTATTTTACTCTTAAACTATTTTAAATTATTATTATTTTATTTTTATGTTTGGAAGTATAAAAGAATTCAAATTAAGTTGCGAGAAGAATTGTTTACAGTTGTGGCAGCAAGGATGACGCGAGGAATTAATATTTGTTTTCTTTTTCTTTTGTGTTCTAAAGTGTTGCCAGATTCACTCCGTTCACTATCTGACAAATTTGGTGCTGCCACATCCACTCTCTCTACAGTGACTAAGTCAGGAACTGCTGGGAACGATGCACTTTCGTCAGTGGTAATTTCAAAATCATTGTTGATTGAAGTTTCTAGTTGTCGGGATGTGGTATGCTGCCTTGACTTAGAGTCTTGAGGTCTTTGGTGTTGAAAATTGTCTTGAATATCATTGATGATAAAGGCTGGTTTTAATCGGTCGACACTGACGTTTACATCTTTATCTTTAATTTTTATGGTATATAAACGATCGGATGAACGTTGGACTACCTCATAAGGTCCTATGTAAAGCGTCTGAAGTGGTTTTCGGACTGAATCGGTGCGCAGAAATACATGAGTGCAATCATTAATATTCTTAAAAACGAATATTTTGCTTTTGTTATGATGAGCTGTTGGTATAGGTCGTAGAAGACTAAAATGGTTGGGAAGTTTTTTAAGAAATTCATCCGGATTAATGATATCGTTAGTATTTTCAAAAAATTCATTTGGTAATCGTAATGTGCCTCCATATAACAAGTCCGATGGAGAAGCCTGAATATCCTCTTTGAAAGAGGTTCTTAAACCAAGTAATACTGTCGGCAGTATATCAATCCATGAAGTATTAAGATGGCACATAAGAGCTGTTTTAAATGTTCTATGCCAACGTTCGACCATACCATTTGATTGCGGATGGTATGCAGTAGGTCGGGCTCGTTTAGATCCAATGAAATTAGTCAATGATTTGAATAGAGCTGATTCAAACTGTGTACCTTGGTCTGTAGTTATAGTTTTTGGGCATCGGAATCTAGATATCCAATGAGTCCAAAAAGCAGTTGCAACGGTTTGAGCAGACATGTTATTCAAGGGAACTGATTCCGGTCACTTCGAAAACCTGTCAATCTTAGTTAGGCAGTATCTAAAACCTTGTATTACTGGCATAATTACAATATCCAGGTGGACGTGGTCAAAATGATTATCAGGTACATCTATCTTGTTCGGTGTTAAACGATTATGTTTATTTAACTTTGCTCTCTGACATAATAAACAAGTACGAACCCAATTGATAACTTGCTTTTTCATACTAGGCCAAACATATTTCCTTCGAATCTCTTGAAGTGTAGCTTTACTACCAGGATGTGGTAGATTATGTATTGAATTGAAAACTTGTTGGCGTAGTTCATTAGGAACGTAAGGTAGTACATAACCGGTCAAAATGTCACAATAGATTGAAGTGGAGTATTTGAAGTTTTAACGAATTGTTACCTTCCAGTAAGGTTTTCAATTCGTCATCTGTTTCTTGTGATGATTATAGTTCCTCGTATGATATTGTTAAAGGCATCGAAATTGCATTTAAACGAGACAAAGCATCAGCAACAGTATTCTTGGAATCAGACAAATGTATTATCTCTGTTGTAAATTGCGATATGAAGTCCAAATGTCTCAACTGACGTGGGAAAGCTTCCTCTGGCTTCTGTAAAAATGCATAAATCAGCGGTCGATGATTGGTTTCAGTGACGAAATGACGAACCTCCAACATATGGCGGAAATGTTTAATGGAATCGTAAATTGCAAGTAACTCCCTGTCATATGTGCTGTAGTTGCTTTCCGCCTTTGACAATTTTCTGGAGAAAAAACCTAGCGGTCTTCATAAACCATCAAATTTTGCTCGAGTACCGCTCCGAAAGCTGTATCAGAAGCGTCCGTTATGAGTGCCAGTTCGGAGTTTGGGGCAGGATGCGCTAGCGTCGTAGCCTCACTTATACTTTTTTTACACGCTTGGAAGGCATTTTCGGCTTCTGGTGTCCAAGGTATTTTTCTCTTATCATTTTTCTTAGAGTCTGTGAGAAAACTGTTAAGCGGTGCTTGCAGTTGAGCTGCATGTGGGACACACCAATGATAGTAGTTAATTATACCCAGAAATCTTCGTAGTTCAAAAATCGTTTCGGGTCTAGCGTAATTTTCGATGGCAGTAACACAATCTTTAGGAGGTGAACAACCACTGCTATTGATAGTGTAACCCAAAAATTCGACCTCATTTTGACCAAAATGACATTTCCTAACATTGGTTGTTAAGCCATGCTGACGAAGACGATAAAAAACTTATGGTGGTTATGCTCTTCGATTGAATTTGACATTATGATAATATCGTCGATGTAACAATAAACGAAATTCAAATCTCTTAGAACTGAATCCATAAACGTTTGGAACGTTTGCGTGACGTTTCGTAGTCGAAACGGCATATACAAAAATTCTATTAAACCAAACGGGGTGCAAAGAGCTGTTTTTTCAATATCCTCTTCAACCATCGGAATTTAGTAATAGGCTCTTACTAGATCTAATGTAGTAAAAATAGACTTACCATATAGTCTTTCAGCAAAGTCGTTGATATTAGCTATTGGATAGCGATCAGGAACTGTTTGAGCGTTTAATTTTCGATAGTCGCCACATACACGCCAACCACCCGTTTTTTTAGCTACAATGTGAATAGGACTAGCCCATTGACTCTTAGATATACGGCATATACCTTGTTCCAAAAGAAAATCTACTTCTGCTTTTGCGGCTGCTAATTTATCTCCAGATAATCTACGTGGGCGATCTGCTACCGGCTTACCAGTTGTTTCGATATGATGTGCGACGGTTGAACCTCCTGTGACCTTTCGGATTAAGGTTGTTGTCGTAATGCTGACGCACTCTTGGAGTAAAGCTGCAAATGGTGTGCTCGAAGAAATTGTTGAGATATTAAAATCTTCCGTTTTACGAATTTTACCACTACTAGCAAGTTTGGTTTTACCATCTACTAGTCGTTTGGTCTTGAGATCAATTAACAAATTATAATGAATTAAAAAGTCAGCACTAATTATGGGTGATTGATCGTCAGCAATAATGAATAGCCACTTAAACTCACGACGGAAGCCTAGGTCTAGTTTAAAAACCGAGTGACCATAGGTTGTGATTTCACTCTGATTGGCTGCCAAAAGTTTAATTTTCGAGGGGAAAAATTTCGCCTTGACTGAAGATGGGGGTATAACTGATACGAGTCAATTAAAAAGTTAGATCTCGTTGAGTTATCATATACGTGCAAACGATTTTCCGAAATTATTCCATTATTACTGCCGCTGTCGCCAATTGAGTTGATTGACGACAGCTCAATTAGTTTTCCGAATTATTGTTATAATGTGGGCAATTTGGTTTACAGCGTTTAGCATTCTTCTTAAATTTTACATGGTACCAGCAAAGTTGTGATTCAGAAGGAATCTGACCCTATTGTGAGCGACTCCGAGATCTTGAACGATTACGACAATTATTGTGACTTGATTGTATTTTCATCTTATCAATCTTATCCGATAAAATATTCATTGATTTAATGAGATCAGCCATTGAAGGGTTAATAGCACTTACCGAAAGTTGCGTTTCACTACTTGAGGTACTGTGTGATATGGCACTTACCATGTTGTTGTTCGCCTCTAACATTTTATCCGCCGTTTTTGCCAAATTGTCTAAATCGTCTTGCTCCCATATACTTAAAAGTGGACGAATCGATTCTGGCATCTGTCCAGTAAGAAGTGTACGGATTATCGCTTCGTTGCACTTACCAGGCGCTAGTCGTTTCATGTGTGCCAAGACTTCAGACGGTTTCATACCCACGATTTCTCCACCTTGTAATAAACGGCGCAATTTGGATTCAGGTGACACAACAAATTTTGAAATTAATCTTTTCTTTACATTGAATTTATGGTTTGCGGGCGGATTGGTAATTAAATCCACAACAGATAAAAGGATATCGTCTTCAAGACGAACCGAAACAAAATCAAATTTGTCTGTATCTGATGTAATGTCTCACAAGGTAAACGACCTTTCAACCTGAGCAAACCAAAGGTGTGGGTTATGCTTACTGAATTTAGGTATATGCACCCTTTGAAGATTCGATTTTGCTGTTTTATTTCGATGCTCACGTTGCTCCCGTAGTAAATTCACTTCTCGTTGAAGGTCCCTCATTTGAGCAATAATATTATCCATTTCAGACATTTTAATTTCGTCACTGCTGGATGAAGGCTTTTCTATTGAAACAGTTTGCTTACTTCTGAAGTTGTATTTGCTTGAATTCATAAGCAGGATTGATCTTGTTCGTTGTGAAAAAAATTGATCGCAGCGTTGAAACGTTAAAATTTCAAATAAGCTGCGACTGCGCTGTTTCCACGAACAAAATATTTTTTTTACTGAAATTTTCACCGATTTGGTATTCGATGTAATTTGTTCCAAGCACGGGGTCACCAATATAGTTTGTGGTAAACAAAACGCATTATTTTACTCTTAAACTATTTTAAATTATTATTATTTTATTTTCATGTTTGGAAGTATAAAAGAATTCAAATTAAGTTGCGAGAAGAATTGTCTACAGTTGTGGCAGCAAAGACGACGCGAGGAATTAATATTTGTTTTCTTTTTGTTTTGTGTTCTAAAGTGTTGCCAGATTCACTCCGTTCACTAGCTGACAAACTTGGTGCTGCCACAGTTTTAAATAAGGCCAATTGTAAATACATACATATATATGTATCATCTAAGGGTTTTTTTTTGTAATTTTTTCTATAAAAATATGTATATATATTAAATGTATGTCTACTAACCAAAATATCACTTTACATTGAAGGTGAAAAACCTAATTGGTTGGACTCTTTACTACTTTATATTAAAATTATTGTAAACTATTAATAAAAATAACTATCAATAATAAATTTGAATATATATTTATGTAAACGAATTGATATTAAAACTTTTTTGTGATAATTTTTTTTAATTTTATTTAACTAAAGGGTCCGCCAAATAACTTTTTTTTTTTTTTAAATGCTATAAAAAAAACTACTGAATATTTTCTCAAATTTCTTTTTTTATTCAAAAGTACAATCCTTCCGGTTAATAATGGAAAATAATTTCATTCAAATGGCTGCCTCGGCTGGCCATGCAGTAGCCTACACGATCGGTCCAATTTTTAAGCACATTATCGATTGTGCGCAGCTGTATTTCACCAATGGCTTCACGAATATTGTCCTTTAAAGCGTCAATTATCTTTAGCTTGTTGGCGTAACACTTATCTTCGACAGCACCCCACAAATAATAGTCTAACGTGTCAAATCGCAACTCCGAGGTGGCCAAACGACATCAGCTCTTCGGCTGATAATGCGATCTTCAAAAACAGGGCGCAAAACATCGAGTGTAGCTTCGGCTGTGTGGCACGTAGCGCCGTCCTGTTGAAACCAAATGTTGCTAATATCCTCCTCTTCAATTTTTGTGAACAAAAATTCGTTCAACATGGCCCGATAATGATTGCCATTGACTGTAACGGCCACTCCTTGCTCATTTTCGAAGAAAAATGGCCTAATTATGCATCTGGACCAAAATCCGCACCAAACAGTGACTCGTCTTGGGTGTATCGGCTTTTCAATGTATGCGTGCGGGTTTTCTGTTCCCCAAATGCGACAATTTTGCTTGTTTACATATCCGCCAAGATCAAAATTAGCTTCATATGCAATTATTTTCAAAGTAATGTCGCAATATTTTCCAGCGTTCTTCAAGCGTATACACAACCATATTCGTTCAGCGGAAGGATAAAACTAATTATCTGTCAAATTAGACATGAGCTAAGTGTTACCGTTCACGAAATAAGGACTAGTTGAAAAAAAAGTTAGATGGCGAACCCTTTTTTTGTTTAGCTATTTTTGTTCATTGATAAAATTTAAAGTAATGCACGCATTAGTGTGTTACTGTGGTACGATTTTTTTTCTCCACCACTTCTCTAGGGAACATACCTATTGGCTTTCTATAAATCATCCATTACTTTAGTTCAGTTTCAATAATCAAGTTGAATTTCAAACTAAGTAGATGATTAATCACTGTAACTCGGCACCATATGGTTGACCCTGTAGCATGATATTTTTCGTGCTAGTATTGTTTATTCTCATGGCCTTGGTTTGATTGATATTTATCTCAAGTCCAACATTGCGAGACTTTCCAGGTCTTTCAATTCGACTGCATATTGGAAATCTTATGCGAGAGTAGACAAATGTCATCCGCATAGTCCAAATTTTTGAGCTGGAGTAAGAGACTCCATGTTATCCCTCTTCTCTTTGAACAGACTTTGCTAATTATATCATCCAGTACGATGATGTATAGCTGAAGTGATAGTAGGCAACCTTGTTTGACACCAGCATTGGTGTTGAATGGTTTGCTGATGTTCCTGTTGTGAGGAAATGAAAGTTTTGCATCCTCGTACACCGCTCATAGTGCTTTCCATATTGCGGTTCGTTTGATGGTATCAAATGCTTTCTTGAAATCGGCGAACAGTAGATACAGGGGGGTATTCTATTCTATAGACTGCTCAATGATTATTCGTAAAGTGTTAGCCTGATCTACGCAGCTTCTATTCAGTCTGAAGCCTGCTTGTACGTCTCGCAATATGTTGTCTATTTTGCTTTGAAGTTTTCCCTGTGTTATGACTTCAAGTATCTTATATATGGTGTTAAATGGAGTAATTCCTCTCCAATTATTACAGTCTTTCATGTCGCCATTTTGTGGTAACTATACAGTGATAACCTTCTTCCATGTTGGAGGCAGCCTCTCTTCCACCCATACTGATGTGATGTGAGGCTGTAGAAGTTCAGCAGTGGTTTAGATGTCAACTTATAGAATTTTCACCGGTAGTCCGTCTTCGCCTGCCGCCTTATTATTTCTCAACTTACTAGTTGCCTCTTTTATCTCATCCAGATTGGGAGGGTTACACAGTATTCTTGGCTATTTTGTTCATCGTTGTTCTCCACCGTTTTGCGGTTCTCAGTAGCGTTTGAAACGTTACTAGTTTCATTAGAATGTTCTCTCCATCTCTGTGCAAAAAAAGGTAAAGAATACTGTAAAATTCCAAAGCAAACCCGTAACCAGGGGAATGAAACCTAAACTAACCGCTCATTTAATGAGAAAAGTTTCACGCCATGTAAAAACGATCCTTTTGTTACCTCTTTGCCATTAATAAGGAATTAAACCATGATGTTTCTGCTTCAATAGTAACATTATTAACAATTTGTTATTAAAAAACTATTTGAAGAAAAAAAAAAATGCATGAAAGGTTCCATATCTTACAAAGAAACACATAAAGCAAAGTTGTTCGATTAAAAATTTTTTTATTTTATATCTTAGAAAGACATAAAAATTTAGAAGAAAAAATAACTTATTCTATAGTAAAACAATATAAAAAACATTAAACATTATTACAAATTTTAGTTCTTCGTTGAGCGTCCACGCTTCTTAGACTCTTCAGGAGCTATAAAATAAAAATGTTTAGAATTCATATTTTTAAGTTTACTGTGCAATAATTATAAAGGCGATATATAAAAATAAAGCAGCAGCAGTGTGGTACCAACTTTGGTAACAATGAATTAGTGTCTCCATTCTTTTACTGTGTTGTGCTACACCTTTATGTGGTGTTTTTGTTTTTATGCAAATAGCACTTTCACAAAAACACAAAATAAAAACCATTGCTTGCACAAGCACTTTGGCCACTTTAAAAAAAATTTCACTTGAAGTCTGCTGTTTCTTGGAAAAAGAAATGGAAGGAAATACCTAATACTTATGGGTGTAATTTATAGAAACAATGAAGTTGCTAAGATTATTGATGATAATCAATTGAATTATGAGCTTACAAATATACCAAAGCCAGCAGCTAATATTGACTTCTACTACCATTAATCAACAACCAATGGGCTTTGAATTTCCAAACGCTTCGATGGACAATATCATTAATGCCTTCCATAGTATCAGCTCAGAATCCGTTGGGTACGATGAAAGAAATCCTAAATTTATTAAGATCCTTTTGAGATATATCCTAAAATATATATTTAATACTTTCAATACAATTATAACATCATCTGAATTTCCTACCATGTGGAAGCACTACAAGATAATACCCATTCCTAAGGCAGATAAGAGTTTTAAACCAATTGCTATACTTTCGTTTTTGCCTAAGTTATTTGAACGAATGATTCATTTACAAAGGAGTAAGTATTTACATTATAATCATATGTTAACAAAGAGACAGTCTGGCTTCAGACCCAAACACAGATGCGTCACCGCATTAATAGATGTCTGTGAAGAGATAAGATCCAAGTTGGACAAGAACATGATCACCCTTGACCTTCTTGACTACTCAAAGGCGTTCGATACGGTTAACCATTCTCTACTTTGCCATAAACTAAGAAACTTGCTTTACTTTTCCACAACTGCAACAAAATAAATATAATCATATTTGAGCAATACAATTCAATCGGTACATTCTGGCTACGAGAATTCCAATAATTGTGCTGTAAACAGAGGAGTACCGCAATGATCGAGTTTAGGCCCAGTACTGTACACGATATACTCAAACGATTTACACAACTTTATACCAGTTGCCTACCATCGGAAATTAATAACTATATACGTAAAATAAATGATGATCTCGATAGTGTTTGCAAATGGGCTATACATTAATGCTAGCAAATCAAAATGTATTGTTATCGGTAAACCAAAAAACGATTTATATCCTTTACCTTCTTTAATTGTTGGGGACTTGTCAATTGAATATGTTCAACAAGCAAAAAATCTTGGTATTATGTTTAACGAACAACTTGATTGGTCAAATCATATAAATACAATATGTGGAAAAACACAGATCTTGTTGAGAAACCTTTGGAAGACGCAATATTTTACACCACTTAAAATTCGCATGCTCTTGACAAAGACATATATACTCCCCACGTTTGTGTATGGTTGTGAGCTATTTGCTGGCTTTGATTCAATTAGTAAGCAAAAAGTTAATGTGGCATTTGAAAACATTGCAAGAATATATATATATATAAACGCAGGCGATATAGCCACATAACGCACCTCTCAAAGCTGATTTTTAATATATATCGTTAGATAACTTAATAAAATGTCTAATTCTAATTCTTCTTCATAAGATAATATATACCAAACAGCCTAAATACCTTTACCATTGAATTGAATTCTCTGCATCAAGTCGAGGCAATAGACTAAGTGCTATAAAGTATCGTAAACTGATATCCGAAAGACATTATTTTGTTAATACGATAAGATTTTGGAACCAACTACGTTCTTCTATTAAAATTTTAAGCAATGTAATGCAATTTTTTGCCACTTTAATTAAACTATGGAGATAATTATGTGTTTTTTTTTCTTTTTATGTATTTTTTAAATAAGTACATATGTAATTACTTAATGTTTGATTCTTAAATAATTGTTATTATAAATTAAAAATTTGGTATTTTTCTTCTCTATTTAAATATTTGTAAAATGAACGCTGAAGTAATATTGTCATTAACCACCCAGTACTGAAATATAAGACCATATGTCTTGTTGTAGTGTATTTGAAGATTTAAATAAATAAATAAACAAATCTTTTCTCTTTTCACCAAGTTCTTATTAGAAATTTAAAATTATTTTGGCTCTTGTGTACTATTTTGTAAATTGTTTCACTCTTTTTGTTAATGGGAAAGCAATCAGATTTTTTTTCTTACCATTTTTCACAATAAGGGTGATAATAATATTTAAAGCACATTTCACTTCACATTTCACTTTACTTTATTGGCCGGCCCAACACGAATAAAAAAACACAAGAATGGAGACACAAACTGCTGAAGGGTAACCAGCCAAGATTAGCAACATGGCCTTACCACAAAGAAATATGTATAATTAAACTCACTTACCTTGTGTCACCAGTCGGAAAGCAAATGTATTTGTATTTTACCAATACCAAATATTGTTTAATACTTACATTGCTTGTCGTTTGGTTTTTGTTTGTTGCACGGAATATTAGTTTTGTGCGAGAGGGAAACCAAACTATTAAGCTTTTAGTTTCAATTTTCAAGTTTCTGACTAGAACCGTCTTCACCTTGTGTGCCTGATGGTTCTTCTTTGACGTTTCAATTTAATCTCGATTTCACCAGTGATAAGCTGATTGTCACTGCCGATGCCAGCTCCTCTTTTATTTCTGACAGCCAGAAAAGAGCTTCTCCATCTTCTGGTCATGCATATGGGGTCTATCTAATTGCCCTCATTTCCGCTCGGTGATGTCCATGTATGTTTGTGTATTTGCTTATGCGGAAAAATGGACAGACATTTCAATTAGTCATAGGTGGGACTAATTGAAATGTCTGGAACAAGTCTATTAATTGCTCTCCGTTATTATTCCGAATTCCACAACCGTGTCTCCCCATAGAGTGCGGAAGATAGTGATGTCGCTACCTATCTTCATGTTGAAATCACAGTGAATATTATATCACCTCTTCGAATTACAGTGAGTATGGATGTTAACTGCGCGTAGAATGCACCATTCATAGTTTCTTCAGCGTCTTCCATTGGGGAATAGCTTTACACAAAGGTAATGTGTCGTCCTACGCTACCCTTAAAGTGGGTTATTATCACACGATCCGATATTGGTTTCCATGTTTGAAGAGAGTTTTTTATTTTCTTTGATATTACCAATCCAACTTTACTTTCGCCGCCATTTATTCTTCCGCTGTAGAATACAGTATTACCATTAGCTGTGATAAGTTCGCCGTAGCCATTTCAACACATTTCGTTTATCCCTAAGACTTCGATTCGATGCTCCACGAAGAGTTCCGTTGCGCAGTGCGCATTCTATTTCATGTGCCAAGGGTTGTTGTCGTATTTTCCCGTCGATTATTATTATTCTGATTTGCTTCAATTTCGTTAATCATTTTCGGTTTAAAGTTAAGTAGATGACACAAGTTTACAAAAAATAATTTGTACGTTCGTGTAATGAAACATATATTTTTAAGAAAGGCATCCTATGGTGGTAGTTAATTAATACTTTTTGTTTGTCTACGTAAACGTCACAGTTTTATGATAGACGAGTTTTTACTTTTCACCTAAATGCTGAATTATATTATTACTTAAGTAGTTGGTATCAAGTACATTCGAAATCGAATCGAATTCTTGATACATAGGATATTTAAAATTAGTTATTTAATGCTTTCAGAGATGTATTTTGTTGTTAAACCAATTATTTCAATTAAGCAAAATGTGTTTTCCTGATTTAAAAATATTGTAATCAATATAATTGTAAATTTGCAATAATACTAATAATGATTGAGTGAAATTAAAACTTTTTTAATCAATAAAATATCGCCTAGAGCATATAAGGTTAAATCAATATTGCTATTTAAAGTTGTTATTGCCATCCAAACAAGAATTACAAAAACTGTTAAAAACGCTTTTTTTCATTATTTCGGTTTTCCGATTCGCATCGAGACAAAAATTGGATGATACCTCATGTGATTTGCACAAATTGTAGTCTGATCTTTAGTTCTTGGTATTCCGGTAAAAATAAATCTCCGAAGTTTGATAATCCAATGGTCTGGAGAGAACCTACTAACCACGGTAGCATTTGTTATTTTTTCTTAAAACTTTTGGATTAAATACAAAATATAAAAATAAATTTAAATATGCCAACGCACCGTGAATTTCTGAACCAGTTCCTCATTCAAAAGACTTGTCAGTTCCTAAACCATCCGATGACAGTGAAGAAATTAAAAGTTTCATGGATTCATTGAAAAGTATTCCAGTACAGCAGGATAGTGACAGTGTATTCCCGAAGCTATAAAGTTTTTGTTGCTGATATACTGAAGAATTTCCAACGGATGGGTGTAAATATGGCCCTCAAAAATAATTTTTACATTCCCATTGTTCAGAAAACCTTGGAAATATAAGTGAAGAGTATGTTGAACGCTTTCACCGAGATATAAAATTCTTTTTTTTGCTTTATCTTATTTTTTATACACGACCGAGTGCCAAGCTAAGATCTCCTCAGGGTATATCGATTAGAAAAACAGCAACATTTATTTACAAGAGCTCGCGTATATATATATATATATATATATATATATATATATATATATATATATATATATATATATATATATATCTTAATAATACACTGATTTGATATATATATGTATATATATATATATATATATATATATATATATATATATATATATATATATATATATATATATATATATATATATATATATATATATATATATATATATATATATATATATATATATATATATATATATATATATATATATATATTGGACCAGCATATGCTAGGAGACTACTGTTGTAGTGCCATAAGAGAAATAAATTAGAATTTATTCAAATAAGAAGTGAAACTCTTTATTTTAATTTTTTTGTTTCTAAACTGATGTTACTTTTACGTTTTTCTCATAGCTCGACAGCCTAAGCTAACACCTTCATGTATGTTTTAACTTATGAAAAACACCTTGTAAACTAGTTTGATTAGTCTACTGTAGCCTGTTCCAGGATGATGGGGCCATCTTATCGCCGCCTAGAAACGATGCCTCCATTGTATTGTATTGTGTAGTGGTGAGGATTCTTGCTAAGTATGTTGGAGTTGGGGATTCTTGTTAAGTGTATTAAGTCATTGGTTTTACGTGAGTACCTGCCTTAGGACGTTACCTTACGGCAAAGCACGAGTGAATGCAATGCGTCCACCAACGCCCCCATCTATGATTAAAATCACCAGTGAGTACCAATTCAAAGTCATGTTATTTGGAGATGACCTCACACCTTGGTGAGGTGCCGGAGACTATCTAAACTCCTACCGATCTATGGGTCACGGCACCCGGTTAGCATGTAACGCCACACCGAGCCATCATAGCTCTCCCCGCGATTTGGGCTTAAGCCACAGCCATCAAGTTGCTCTCACAAGGGTGGCCTTACCATAGTCGGGCAGGAACCGAAGTCCCTGGGGTTCACGACACCCGTGGTACCAGAATAAAGCCTTCGGTCAGGCTTCGTAGTATAAATACTACTACCAGTGTAAGTCCCAAACGACTCCGGACTAGTGGCCATGATGATGGTAAGCAACAAACAAGAAACTCTCAACAACGCAACAATAAACGGAGTCACCCTCACGGGAGAACTCAAAGTAATATCGTGCGCCACGGGTACAAAACACAACCAATCAAAAACGGCCAGCCTAACATAAGTACGATCGTCCCACAATACCCTACTCAAATCCCACACCTCCCAGTATGAGTGATACCCGTACTATCTAAATTCCTAACGTCAACATAGTCCGGGCATGTAGTCAGTACATGCCTTCAGTCCTCAATCCCCCTCCCACACCGACAGTCAGCTAATTCAGTCTGGCCAATCCGATAAAAATGCATTGAAAGAGCCATGTCCAGTCAGTAAGAACCCCAGACTTAAACCAAAGTCAAGGTTTTCCTGTACGAAATTATCGTCTGGAACGAATCCATAAGTCATCCCTCCCTTGTCACATATTTCGAAGACGATTTTTCGAGAGAACCCTTCACATGCATCCAAGTGTCTTCAACGCATATGGTTTTCCTAAAACCAAACTGGTAAGATAAAAGGCCCTCGTTGTAGCATTCCTTAAGGCTGTACACCATGATTCTATCCAGCACTTTTCCAAATACTGGCAAGAGGCTGATGCCTCGATAAGAGCTCACTCTATCAGACGACTTAAGAAGTACCACAACACGAGCACATTTCCATGCCTTCAGGAAATAGCCCTCATTAATGCACCTATACCGTACACCGCCTCCAGGTATTCAGGGATGGCCTTCCAGATGTTCTTACACATCTCTCCGGCCAACCCGTCCTTCTTCTCACCCGACAAAAACAGTCATCTACTTCCGACCTCTCCAAGTTTGGTGGGTCAGAAACCTCCACCGGTGGGGGAGGATAATTGCCTGGTTCTGCCCTTGGAAAGAAAACCCACAACAAAACATCCGTGCAGTCCCTCCATGAAGACAACACGGCGTCGCCAACATGGAGGCATCCTATGTCCACCTGACTCTTTCTACCCCTGCAGATACGGTAAATCATACCCCAGGGGTCATCCCTATTGTCCTGTACGAATTTCCACCACTCGTCCTCTTTAACTGTAACAATCAGAGTCAGAGCCAGATCTAAAACATTGGCAAGTCTAACCCTCTGGAAACGCCTCCGGAGGCGTCGAAAGTGCCGCCGCATCGTCTCTAACTCGGGGGTCCACATAACTAGCGCGGCCCAACAATGCATCATTCACCGCGGATGCCGTTCGGACAATCTTGGCAAACTGGTCGTCGATAGTCAGTAGCCTAAAGTCTTCAATTGCCACCGATGACAATGCCTCCCTGAAACAGTACCGATAATGGTACCAATCAACGTCACGCGTTCGCCATCGTAAAACGCTATCAGTCTCCCTAGTCCGTTGGAGACAAATAACCCTAACCTCGATGAGATTATGGTCACTTATCCCCCAATCATCACAAACACTCCAACTAAAGTCTAAAGCAGTAATTGCCGCCCCATTCGCAGCCGTCACGTCAATATCACTGACTCCCATTGGCCCATAGAAATTATATAAGCTCAATCGGCTCATTCAACACGCTCAAATCTCGCGAGAGCAACCACTCACTAAGCACTCCTCCTCGTATAAGGTTCGGATGTCCAGAATCAATCTTACTGAACCACATACGAGAGGAGGCGTTCGCATCTAGGCCGAGGATAATCGGAATACTACTCGCCGTGAGTAGTACCGTATCCATATACCCTAGATAGGGTCCAATGAAACGCCAGGCCTACAGTAGATGCTAGCCAGCAACATCTCCCCAACCGCCCTTTTACCCTAACACAGACCCCAAACTGGCTATTAGCTAACTTCGTACAGTCCACGTCACTGTCCCTAACTATAATCGCGGTCTTTCACACCTCGTCAGTATATACGCGCATCCTCTCCGGAATCCCCCTAACATCACCATTCGAAAAGTACGGCTTCTGGATTAGGGCAAAACTAGCGTCCAGCTGACACATAGCTTGCCCGAGCTCGCACGTCACCGCCTTCGAGCGCAGACAATTAATCTGCAAAAGGCACAACTCCATTAGTGTCTGGCGTTCGTTCTGGCAACCATAGTCGAGTACGTCGGACACGCAAACGACAGCATACTATGGTCCACTGGCACACCCCTCAGCTCACAGTATTGCCACCTCACCGGGTTAACACAACGGGAGGCTCGATGTCCCATCATTCCGCTTGATCTGCACACATCCTGCACTCACGCAACAGGTGGTCAAAGCCGAGGCAGCGGTAACAGTGCGGGAACGCATCCTGAGGCCGCAACCTAAAACTGAACCACTTCACATACACCCTGCCGACATCCAAAAGCATGTTCTTAGCACGCTCACTACCTTCCAGAACAACGTTGACCTGTCCGGCATGGTCAGACCTCCAGGGACTTGTTACCAGCCGAACGCTCTTAAACGCATCCAACTCATGCGCTCCTTAAGGTTCATCTCGAACAGTTCCGACATAAACTCATCAGGAGTGATATCCGCGTGCACTTTAGCAACTACCACCCTTGGACCAGGCTTATCGCTAACAGTCACCTCCGGACCAAGTCCTCAAACCGAGGGTGTACGGATAACAGCGTCACTAGTCCTCTTCAGCGGCCTCATTTCGTGCACTCTAACCCCAAGGGTGGGTCCGACACCTGTTCGATGACATTGCTCACTACCTCTCTGGAAGTTGCGCCCTTCTTCTTGTCACGAACGACCACCAACCAAGTTTGCACAGGCTTCGGTGTAGGCCTGAAAACAGCGACACTGAGCCCTAACAGCATCACCAACTCCTCGTACCTATCGGCCTGACTAATAAGTCTGTCCATCGTCACCGTACTCAGATCCTCACTAAACAGCACCTTGCGGAAACTATCGGTGACAATCTTAACATCAGCTACCGAAACACCAACATCGCAGCCAAGAGAAAAGGCGGTAGCCGAAGCCACAGCCCTTTTACGCTGCCTGCTTCCCTGCTAACAGATGACAACGGGGTAGTGCAGCAGAAAACCCACCACCAGCCGCGGATCTTTCAGAGATAGCAACAGCGCCAGTATCTGAAGCAGCACCAGCACCACCAACAGCACCACCACCAGCAGCAGCACCAACTGCAGAAACGCCATCAACACCGCTCTTGGCCGCATCAGCAGCAGCAGCCTCAATCGCAGCAGCAGACTTAAAATGGTTGGTGGTCGCCTTACCACCATTCGCCTTAACCTCTGCCTCAGACCCCGAGCTGCTCAGTTCGCTCTCCGTATGACGGAGACGAGACTTAACAGGTGGAGTGGGCCCCATCACCTCGTCAGTGACTGACCCAGACGCAGAGTCGTAGGCGTCACCCTTAGCCGTCTTGCGAGGTTTCCCCGCGGGAGGCATAATAATCAGAAATTCAAATTTAACGACTCACCATATAAACACAGCAACAGCCAGTCCTCGACAAGGGTACCAAATAAACACCACCCAAAATCAAAATACAACCCAGAAACAATGTCAAATAAATGCGCCGATCCGTCAACAAAATCACACTCTGGCAGCACCAACACCCACCGCACGAGTATGGTAACTCCACTCTGTTAGTCCTGGCTAACCTTACTTTTCTAAATTGCTACTGACCTTGAAGTCAAAAACTGAGACACCACAGAATTACCCCTGGGAGTCTCAATTTAGTAACAACAATTCTTCACAATTTAATCACCAATACTAGCAAAACACTTTTTTTTCAGAAACGATTATTTGCACACGCAAATTTTTCCGCTTTAAAAAACACGTCTTTACTCTCCAACAGCTAAACTGAGAGTGAGTCCATTAAGTGTATTAGTGGTGATTCTTACTTAGCATTGCCGTTTTTTTCCTGATCATTCTTGTGATGTTTGTCATCATCGCCAGAGGTAAGGTGAAAGGTCAGGGGGAGTTCTTCAGATGAATTTGTCTGTATGGAAGTTGAAGTCTTTTATTAAACACTCGAACCTTCTTTGCTGTTGTACGCCTGAGTTATAACCACTACACCAAGCCACCCCCTATGGTATGATAGGTAAGACATAACATTAGTTAGTAACTGACTTTGAGTATTACTACTATTAAAAACTTCTTTAATACGTTTATCGTTCAACACGGGCGTTACGATGTAGGTCCCATTCAATGAATCTAACAAAAAGTCGGATGCAGTTCATTGATTGAGAGTAGTCCCCCTTGTCCCACTTGAGATGTCGCAAGTGTTGCCAGATTCAGATTGCTAAATTCATGACATTCATAGAAAAAATTCTTGATTTTTAAAAAAATCTTGACTCTCAAAAATATTGGGTGTTTGAAAAACTTCGTTTACAAGTTTTCGGTAGATGGCTCTAAAATATAATATTTGTGGTCATATTTATTGCATCCGGCAACACTATAGCCAGGATTGAAACCAAGAAAAGTAATGCTATATGTATGGTGGGATCGGAAAGGAATTCAATTAAAACGGTCAAAATTGATCAATATTGTAACGAAGTATTCGTTACATAAAATAAATTCTATATTCTCTATTATTATTTGAATTATTAAATTTAATTTAGGAAATGAATTCTATTATTTCCATTATTATTCCAAATATTATTATTGAGTTATTTGAAATACATATTATATCAATTATAAGAGTATTTGAACATTGTTACGACTTTAAGAGAAATTAGTATAAGAGAACTAGATGTAAGAGAATATAAGAACATATTGAGGAGTTATTGATAGGCTTCACTACTACTTCAGTTGTACTTGCGCCGTATTGGTGTTCGGACACGATCGCAAGTTTTTATAGCTTCGATAGTAGAAGTACATTACTACAAGCAGGTTCACTTCGGTAGTGGTAGAGGGATACTACTGGTTACTACAGCCATAGTTCCCAGACCTAGTAGTAGTAGTGGTAGAGGGATACTACTGGTTATTACAGCCATAGTTCCCAGACCTAGTAGTAGTAGTGGTAGAGGGATACTACTGGTTACTACAGCCATAGTTCCCAGATCTCATAGTAGTAGTGGTAGAGGGATACTACTGGTTACTACAGCCATAGTTCCCAGACCTAGTAGTAGTAGTGGTAGAGGGATACTACTGGTTACTACAGCCATAGTTCCCAGACCTAGTAGTAGTAAGGGTAGAGGGTTACTACTGGTTACTACAGCCATAGTCACTAGACTTAGTAGTAGTAGTGGTAGGGCGACTTCTGGTTATTATAGCCATAGATCCCAGGCCAATTAGTGGTAGGGCATAGGGATACTACTGGTTACTACAGCCATAGTTCCCAGGCGTATTAGTCACTAATACCACTAACGAACACAATAAAATATAAACCAAAGTTTTAGGAAGAGAAGAGTAGTTGTCTTCGGGTATCTGGTTAAGCGCGCACGGGAACATACTAAATTTGAAAAATATTGTACTTTGCCGGTGTAGGTGTTATTTTTTTTAAGAATAAAATTTGTTATAATCAATAAATAAGATACTGTTTAAATGAAAATAAAAAAACAGTTTTCTTGAATCCTGGCGAATCCCTGAGGTCTACCCCAGCAGATTCTGTTACAAATGGCGCCCGAGCAGGGACTCTAGGAAAAAAATATATATATGTATAAAAAACAAAAATTAAAAAAAAATGAAAATTAAAAAAAATCGATACGTTGAAACGGAAACAATAAAACATAATAAAATTATAGAGAAAGAAACATACTGCGTTCGTAAAGATGAGCCGCGCGTTCGTAAATTTTGTAAAAAAGGATGCATTAAGCGCTTTTTTGAAGGAGTTCGGTTTAAATGTCGAAGGAAATCTAGACGAACTGAGAAGCCGACTTCGAAGCTACATGGACAAAGAGGATATGCCTAGCGAACACGAAGCATACATTCAAAATTTGAGGTTAAGTTACGATCCCACGTGCTTAGCTAAAGATTTAAAAACCCCAAGTGTACAGGTTTCCCGTGCATCGTCTCCTATCACTGCTCGAGAAGTTTTACCAAATTCAAGCAATGATTCTGATATGTGTGACAAAACACGTAAATGGGGAGTCAAATATGATGGTGGTAAAGATCCACTTTGTTTTTTAGAGCGAATCGAGGAACTGGCCACGTGCTACTCCCTTGCACGCAATATGCTTTTGAAATTTATGCCGGAAATTTTGAAAGGAGTAGCACTATCTTGGTACCGAAATAACTACAAAAGCTGGTTGTCTTACGAGGATTTCGTCGAAGATTTTAAATTATTCTTTTTGCCCGTTCGTTTCTTCGAGTCACTAGATGATCAAATTGGAAATCGTCTACAACGTCCTGATGAAAACTTTGCTGATTATGTAACTGATCTACAAACTTTAATGCGATGGGCCAACCTGTCTGCAGATGAACAACTAGAAAGAATATTTCGCAACTGCCGTCCGGAATACAAACTATATATAAAACCACGTGATTTCAGTAAGCTATGAGAACTAATAATTCTTGCTCAAGAGTTTGAAAGTATGCAACCTAAGGAAACCCCAAGAATGAAATCGAACCGTCATTTGCAAGCTATGGTGGCTGGTGGAACTAAACCAAAAAATTGTTACCGCTGTGGTCAAAATGGTCATCAACGACATCAACATCGTGTACTAATCCTCAAGTATAGTTTTGCTGGAACTGTGGAAAGAAGAACATACGAACTGTTGATTGCTGTAGGATGAATTCGGGAAACAGTCACAGAGGTCTTTCTGTAGGCGAAGGAGAAGTCGATCCTAAGGAAACAATCCTCGCCAATTTTATTAAACTTGGATGACAACTTACGCTTACGAACATGGATTACGATTAAAAATCAAAATTTTTTTGGCTTCGCTAGATACAGGTGCAACCCATTCATGTATACTCCTCTCAGTTGTAGAAAAGCAAAATATTTGCGTCACCGACACCCATATTAATAAAATTGAATTAGCTGACCGCTCACAAATTCCAATTGAAGGCTTAGCAAATCTCGGGTTTATATAAAAGGGCGTGGTATATAATCAAAACTTCATGGTACTAAAAAGCAGCATCGACCCAATCATTATGGGAATGGACTTGGTGGAAAGAACCGGATGCACGCTGCATATAGCTCCTCAAAACAAGAAAAGACCTTAATCACATCAACGGTCTCGTTTCAGTGTACCCCTCCTTGGTCATATTAAATGCTCCGTGAATAAAATGTGTTCAAGCGATTTGGTACTACAAAAGGTGAATGAATATCTTAACAGGGAGTTGCCACGGTTCGAGTCAATTTCTGGATTTTCAAATGTGACAGAGCATCTAATAACCATGAAACACTCTCGACCTTTACGACCACGTTACTGCCCTAGAAACCCGGCAATGCAGAAGATAATAAATGATCAGATCGACGAATTGCTAAAAAACAAGAGAATTGAAACATCCAAGAGCCCTTACAGTAGCCCTATTGTGCTTGCCCGTAAGAAGAACAACAAATGGCGTTTATGTGTGAACTACCGGCAAATTAATGAAAATTCAATACGAGAAGCTTACCCTATACCGCAAATCAACGCAATTCTTGAAAAACTCCAGAATAGTAAATATTTTAGCACGATTGACCTCAAACACGGATATCGGCAGATACCTATTTCTCCCGAAAGTAGGAAGTATACAGCCTTCACCGTTCCAGGGCGCGGCTTTTTTCAATGGCTTGTTATGCCCTTCTTCATTCAGCTCCAGCGACTTTTCAAAGGGCACTTGATGAAGTGATAGATACAGAACTGGATTCATTCGCATTTGCATATTTGGACGATATTGTGGTATTGGGAGCTACTTTAGATGAACACCTGCAGAACTTGAAAGCTGTCTTCGACGGTCTTGTGGCAGCAAAATTACGCATAAACAAAGAGAAATGCTCCTTTGTACAGACCAGCATTCGGTATTTAGGCCACGTCGTGAGTGAGAAAGGCGTCCATACCGACCCGGAAAGGGTTAATGCTGTCAAAGCGATACCTGAACAAACAACGCTTAAGGAATTACGATCTTTTATAAGTACTGCATCTTGATATAGACGTTTTATACCAGATTTTTCAACGCTAGCTGGCCCATTAAACAATTTGCTAAGAAAAGGGCGAAAATGGGAATAGAAGAAGGAACAAAAGATGGTATTCGAAACGATTAAACAAAAATTAATGGAAGCACCGTCTCTCACATGTTCAGATTTTAACCCTCCTTTTATACTGCAAACGGACGCAAGTAGTGATGGACTAGGATTAGTTCTAACACAAGAATTTCCAGACGGTGAATAGGTTATTGCGTATGGAAGTTGCACACTTTCTGCACCAGAATGCAATTATACGGTCACTGAGAAAGAATGCCTTGCAATCGTATGGGGTATCAGGAAAATGAGGCACTACATAGAAGGGTATCATTTTATTATCGCGACAGACCACCAATCTCTTAAATGGCTAAACTCCATACAATCACCTTCCGGTAGAATAGCTCGCTGGGCCCTAGAACTTATGCACTTCGATTACGAGATTCGTTATCGCAAAGGTAAATTGAATGTTATAGCTGACTCTCTTTCTAGATCCGCCTTAGACTCAGTGCAAAACAATCAACCAATACTCGAAGCCCTCAAGAGATTCGAAGAGGTTGATGACCACTGGTACCTGCGGAAACTGAAAATGGTGCAGTCGGACCCTGAGAGTGTACCACATTATCAAATTGATGAAGCCGGTAACTTAAGAAGACACATTTACGATGCCTCCGCATACAATGAAGATGATCCAGTGCCTTGGAAATTAGTGGTACCAAAGTTTGAAAGAAATTAAGTTTTAAAAGAGTGTCATGACGAAATAACTGCAGGTCATCTGGGGATTAATAAAACAACAGCTAGGGTAACAAAACTCTACTATTGGCCTGGGATGTTTAGAGATATTGCGAAATACGTTCGTAAATGCGAGCTATGCTAAAGGTTTAAACCACTTCAACAGCCACCTGCTGGAAAAATGTGTACTTCTCATCCTACTCAGCCTTGGCACACCGTATGTGCAGACTTTGTAGGACCACTTCCTCGCTCTTCACATGGCAATACAACTCTTATAGTATTTTATGATAAATTTTCTAAATGGACAGAGTTTGTAGCGGCGAGACAGGCTACGACAAAAACATTTATCAAGGCTTTTCGTGAAAGAGTCTTAGCTCGTTTTGGCATTCCAAAGTTTCTTTTAACAGATAATGGAACACAATTTATGAGCCGTGACTGTAATAAATATTTTAAATCTATCGGAGTCAAGCAGATATACGCTGCTCCCTACTCACCACAGGAAACTCATATGGAGAGAGCAAACAGAACCATCAAAACTATGATTGCGCAATATACTTACGAAAATCAAAGAAAATGGGACTACCATTTACCGGAATTAATGTTGGCGATAAACTCCAGTAAGCAAAGCTCTACTAACTACAGCCCAGCGTATTTGGTACAAGGTAGGGAATTGCGTCTACCCAATACCTTATTCATCGAAAAGACAGGCAACAATGATACTACACTGAAAGTTGACGACAGAGCACAGCATCTTCAAGAAATATTCCAACTAGTTCGATCAAATTTACAAATAGCATCAAGTTATCAAGCTGTACACTACAACTTAAGACGTCGTGAATGGACCCCACGAGAGGGTGATTTAGTATTAGTCAGAAAGCGCGTTTTGTCGAAAGCAGTGGATCATTTTGCAGCAAAATTAGCGCCACGATTTGATGGTTCATATAAAGTCGCAGGTTTCATTTCACCGGTTATCCTTCGCTTGTTCGATATAAACAATAACAAAAGAAATATCCTTATTTCTCACCTTAAAGATATTAAGCCTTACCACGAGTAATGTATAATCACGAATTTAAATTATTTTGTCTACTATTTTTGCAGCATTCAAACTACAAAATGACGGATTACAAGTTTGAAAAAAGTTGTATGAAGTTTAGAAAAACGACAGAGCAGGCAAATAGAAAGAGAAGAAAAGCCATTTTGATTGAAGTCTCTAAGCCCAAAGAAAGGATCGAAATAACGGCCATAAACGTAAATCTGCCCCGAATAGATATACAGGACATTGTAATCCCATCTGTCGCCCAAATAGATCCGCTAGAATATTTGGTCCATACTCTTGGAATTGACAAAGAAGAGGAAAGTTATTCGAATAATCAAATCATTCAAGAGATCCTTTCTTCAATACAACCAATACAACCCTGTAAACGAACACGTTTCCAAACAACATACAATGGCCAAGCTATCCAGGTGCACATATGCCGCTCACAGGATGTTGGATGATTTTCAAAAGGGAGAAACTGGTTTTTCCAAAGCCCAGAAATGATCGACAAAAGGAACCCCATCCTTCTTAAAAAAAAAGAAAAAAAATTAACCAGGAGGGAGATGTAACGAAGTATTCGTTATATAAAAGAAATTCTATATTTTCTATTATTATTTGAATTATTAAATTTAATTTAAGAAATGAATTCTATTATTTCCGTTATTATTGGAAATATTATTATTAAGTTAAGAATGGAGTATTGCTCGATTTATATTATTTGAAATACATATTATATCAATTATAAGAGTATTTGAACATTGTTACGACTTTAAGAGAAACTAGTATAAGAGAAGTAGATGTAAGAGAATATAAAAACATATTGAGGAGTTGTTGATTGATATAGGCTTCTACTTCAGTTGTACTTGCGCCGGACACGAACTTGGTGTTCGGACACGATCGCAAGTTTTTATAGCTTCGATGGTAGAAGTACATCACTACAAGCAGGTCAACTCCGGTAGTGGTAGAGGGATACTACTAGTTACTACAGCCATAGTTCCCAGACCTAGTAGTAGTAGTGGTAGAGGGATACTACTGGTTACTACAGCCATAGTTCCCAGACCTAGTAGAAGTAGTGGTAGAAAGATACTATTGGTTACTACAGCCATAGTTCCCAGACCTAGTAGTAGTAAGGGTAGAGGGTTACTATTCGTTGCTACAGCCATAGTTACTAGACTTAGTAGTAGTGGTGGTAGGGCGACTCTACTGGTTATTATAGGCATAGATCCCAGACCAATTAATGGTAGGGCATAGGGATACTACTGGTTACTACAGCCATAGTTCCCAGGCGTATTAGTCACTAATACCTTTAACGAACACAATAAAATAAAAACCACAGTTTTAGAAAGAAAAGAGTAGTTGTCTTCGGGTATCTTGTTAAGCACGCACGGGAACATTCTAAATTGGAAAAATATACTTTGCCGGTGTAGGTGTTATTTTTTTTAAGAATAAATAAGATACTGTTTAAATGAAAATAAAAAAGCAGTTTTCCTGAATCCTGGCGAATCCCTGAGGTCTACCCCAGCAGATTCTGTTATAATATATAGGGTCCGCCATCTAAATTTTTTTTTTTTTGAACTAGTGCTTATTTCGTGAATGGTAACACTTAGCACATGTCTGATTTGACAGATAATTAGTTTTATCCTTCCGCTGAACGAATATGTTTGTGTATACGCTTGAACAACGTTGGGAATCTGGGCCTGCGATCGAATTACAGAAGATGCCGATTTTGCCAAAAAAAATCAGCTTTTCAGACGAAGCTCATTTTGATCTTGGCGGGTATGTAAAATTGTCGCATTTGGGGCACAGAAAATCCGCACGCATACATTGAAAAGACACCCAAGACGAGTCACTGTTTGGTGCGGATTTTGGTCCAGAGGCATAATTGGGTCGTTTTTCTTCGAAAATGAGCAAGGGGCGGCCGTTACAGTCCATGGCGATCGTTATCGGGCCATGTTGAACGAATTTTTGTTCACAAACATTTAATAGGAGAATATTAGCAACATTTGGTTTCAACAGGACGGCGCCACGTGCCACACAGCCAAAGCTACACCCGATATTTTGCGCCCTGTTTTTGAAGATCACATTATCAGCCGCAGAGCTGATGTCGTTTGGCCACCTCGGAGCTGCGATTTGACACCGTTGGACTATTATTTGTGGGGTGCCGTCAAAGATAAATGTTACGCCAACAAACCAGAGACAATTGACGCTTTAAAGGACAGTATTCGTGAAGCCATTGGTGAAATACAGCTGCACACAATCGATAATGTGCTTAAAAATTGGACCGATCGTGTAGGCTACTGCATGGCCAGCCGAGGCAGCCATTTGAATGAAATTATTTTCCATTATTAACCGGAAGGATTGTACTTTCAAATATAAAAAGAAATTTAAGAAAATATTCAGTAGTTTTTTTTTTATAGCATTTTCAAAAAAAAAAAATTATTTGGCGGACCCTATAGAAGGTGGCAACACTGATGGAAAATTGATTTTACCCCGAAAATGGCAAAAATTTATCGCTCAAAAGGGCACATATCTGGATTAATAAAGCTCGTTTTGAAAATAAGAAAAGGTGTTTAATTTTTAATTTATTTTTTTTTTTGAATTTGTAAACGAACTTTTTTTAAAGCCTATTATGAAAATTTAATTATAAATTTTATAGAAAAACTAAACTTGGCAACACATCCACTTAAAACACTTTACGTTACTGTTTCACTTAAATGTTTAATAGCTTTTCAAAAAGCTTTGAGTAAGGAACCTTTTTAAAAATCTTGACAAACCATATTTTTTCCTGATTCTTGATGAGTTGTAAAAATTAAAAAGTTCCACAAGTTGCATGTTATAATATGTCGAAATTACTATGAGTTTACTCGTATTGAAAAGGTTGTCAGCGAATGTGTTAAACAACGTGAAAGAGAATTTTGTGGAACCCTCACAGATCCTTGAAACTGACGAGATCTGCGGAGCACATACATAATTATTGGTTTGAGAAATAGTTCGTAGAACACGCAAAACACTTTTTAAGAAGGATGGTACACAAAAAAAGTTCTGAAAAAGTCGATACTGAGTACCTCACGTGCAGAGGTCGGTTCAATAACCGCTGAATAAGTCCAGCAAATAGCGTTAGGACTGAGACCCACATTTCGCACCCACTGCTCTTCTGCAGCAGTAGGTGGAACAAGCCGCCTTGCGTGCTCTCTCAACCAAGTTGGCTTTCCGACTTAACTTGGTGTCAAGAACAAGGCCCAGATATTTAACAGTAGGACTCAAGCGCTCACACTAAGTCCAAACTGCCTGCACCATACCGGGGTACCACTGCTGATCGCTCTTTGACACTGTTCATCCCCGAAGGAGTATGTAACTAGCCAAGATCCAAGAAGGAGCTCGATTAACGCAATGAAGCCAATATCGACGCCGTCACGTAGCGCTTTGACTATTTAATTAGGACAAACATTATTGAAAGCCCCTGCAATATCAAAAAAGACATCAAGCGTATACTCTCCCACGTATACGGATCTCTGCACATGCGAGATCAACAAGTGAGTTGCTGTCTCTACTAATCTGTCCCTTGTATTTCCATGCTGAGTGACAGACAAATGTGAAGTACTGATAGAGTTCCTAATATCAAGAACTCTTTCCAGTGTCTTCGAGAGAAAAGTACTGAGGCAAATGGGTCTAAAGTTCTTAGGATCTTTGTGTGATGCCCTTTCGGTTTTGGAAATGAACACCATCTTGGCACTTCTCCAGCACAGAGGAATGTAAATGAGACCAAGCCACACATTATAAATAGCCAATAACCAGGGCAGGATAAGATCCTTCCCATATTGGATATCAGCCGGAATAATACCGTCCGGCCAGGTGTTTTGAAAGGTTCAAATCAGCCTATAGCCCAGTATACCTGATCGGAAGATACCTGCATCAGAGGATAATGGCCGCCCGTAGATGCAATGGCCCTGATCATCATTACCAGCACGCCTTATCGCGTATTTCAGCTTCTTCTTTTTAGTCTTATAAAGTTCCCATTCGCCGGTTGCCTTGGTTTTATTAAAGAGCTTGCCGCAGAGTCGGCGAAGATCCTCAATTTCCCCATTCCACAAAAGGCCTAGGACTTGTTCTGTACACGGAATGCTTCGTCGATGATACAGCCGCCATTTTAAGTGCAGTAGATAAAATTTCACTTGTTTTATCGACATCCGAACAATTACGTATAGGAGGAGGAGTCTGTGGAAGACACGCCTGTAGCTTGCCTACAAAGAGAGACCAATCAGTAACCTTCCTGTTAACAGTAAGGATCTCCTTGAAGTTCTTAGGATCTGTGTGTAATGCACTTTCGGTCTTGGAAATGAACACCATCTTGGCACTTCTTCAGCACAGAGGAATGTAAATGAGACCAAGCCACACATTATAAATAGCCAATAACCAGGGCAGGATAAGATCCTTCCCATATTGCATATTAGCCGGAATAATACCGTCCGGCCAGATGATTTGAAAGGTTCAAATGAGCCTAAAGCCCAGTATACCTGATCGGAAGATACCTGCATCAGAGGATAATGGCCGCCCGTAGATGCAATGGCCTGATCACCAGTACCAGCACGCCTTATCGCGTATTTCAGCTTCTTCTTTTTAGTCTTATAAAGTTCCCATTCGCCGATTGCCTTGGCTTTATTAAAGAGCTTGCCGCAGAGACGGCGAAGATCCTCAATTTCCCCATTCCACAAAAAGGCCTAGGACTTGTTCTGTAAACGGAATGCTCTTCGATGATACAGCCGCCGACATTAATTGCAGTAGATAAAATTTCAGTTGCTTTATCGACATCAGAACAATTACGTATAGGAGGAGGAGTCTGTGGAAGACCCGCCTGTAGTTTACCTACAAAGAGAGACCAATCAGTAACCTTCCTGTTAACAGTAAGGATCTCCCTACGAAGGTAATGTATCTGTGATCCGAGAAGGAGCAATTGCCAGATACATACCACATCTTAATAATTCCAGAAGAGTGTCCAATACCTCACTTTTGTTCGCAGTGAGAAAGGTTAGTTTATCACCACGTTTATCAATATTCAAATTAATCGATACAATAAAATCAAAAATACACTTACCTCTTCGTTGGTATCAGAGCTTCTCCACACCTCATGAATTGCGTTCGCGTCGAAGTAAATTATAAGTGGAGTACCCGCTTCACGTGCCTCTGCAACCAGTTGGCCTTGTTGGAGATTAAGAACCTAGTAATGTGCGAAGTATAATTGTACTACCCATAGAGATCCACCGACCTGGCAGATCACTATTGACACGGTGTCCTTGTCGCTGAACCTGTCAAGTAAAAAAGCATTAATAGAGGCCCTGATCATTGTACAGATTCTGCGCCTACCTTTGTCGTAGATATACACCGCTCAGTAACCCACGAAGTTGAGTCTGCAAATCTTGGCATTTATAGCCCATGCTTCTTGGACAAGTATATATAGTATAGACGTAGGAGCAACTTTTTGTGAAATATCATAACGTAATACCAAGAGAAGCAAAAACTGAAACTCCCATTAATGTTAGTATTTCAACCATTAATAGAAGAGCCAGGAAATATGGTCTCAGAAGCTATAAGGATGCAAAAAACTCCCTGATATCTGAAAGGAACAGAGAAATTCGTCTTAACTTTGCACGAGCACATGTGAATTGGACTCCACAGCAATGCGGAACAATATTGTGGTATGACGAATCTTCGAGGATTAAATGAAAGAATTTGTGTCCAAGGACCGGTTGTAAATGTGTTGACCACCACTGTATATACATATGCTTATACATATCGCACACTAAATCATTACCAGTCTCAACTTAATATGTATCAAAATTGTTTTTTTTCATAAATCAGTTCAAAGATAAAATCTCCAACCTTTCTGCTTCACTATCTTTTTTACTTGAGAAAATACTGTTATGTCTGTTTTTTGGTTACTTGTGTCGCTTATTTCCAATCAACTAAATAGTAGTACTTTTGGTTGTGACAGTGAGATTATGAGTAATTGACTAATTTTTTTTACCTAAATAGTTTTATTTCGAGTTCTGACGCTAATAATGAAAAAAGAAGTTAATTGATCAAAACATATTTCAAGTTAAACAGCCACAATTTGATATAACACCCACTATTCAGTAAAAAATTTTAACTAAGGACCCACAACTCGAAATTACTTTTTATTTCCAAAGTTATTGCACAAAATTGCAGCACAAAACAAAAATAAAATTAGGAATACTTTCTTCTAAGACTGTTTCACTGTTGCACTGTTGAATTCATTTTGATTATGTAAAGAGGTACAATCATGTCCTTAAAAACAGTTTTTTTTGCCTCTTCTCAGCATTTAAAAATTTTGAGTTGTGACTGTTCATGTGTTAGTGTGCGATATTTATATATATACACTGTATATATATATATATATATATATATATATATATATATATATATATATATATATATATGTATATAGATATATATGTATATATGTATATATATATATGTATATATATATATACATATATATATATATATATATATGTATATATATATATATATATATATGTATATATATATATATGTATATATATATATGTATATATATATATGTATATATATATATGTATATATATATGTATATATGTATATATATATATATATATATATATATATATATATATATGTATATATATATATATATATATATATATACATATATATATACATATATATATATACATATATATATATACATATATATATATACATATATATATATATACATATATATATATATATATATATATACATATATATATATATATACATATATATATATATATATATATATATATATATATATATATATATATATATATTGTTACGTTTTAAACTTTTTAAAAGGTTTGAGTACTGTACAGTTTGTCTTAATACAACACTTCTATTTCCGCTTTAACACAACTTTGTTTATTGACAGTCAAACGATAACTAACTGACGTGTAGGTAAAGCAGCCCTTTATATACCTAATTGCCTACAGTTTGGAAGGTTCAGTATATATCGATCATCTTTTATTTCCATATCCGCTAATACAAATGTAGCGTAAAGATGGTCGATGTGGCAGTGCTGCCAAATTGACAGGGTGACACGAAAATATACCAAATATACGGCGTCGCTCGAGTCTTCCTAGCACCGTATATCTCACACATTTCCTTGAATATAGCGGACTCGAAATTTCTACCCTGATCTGGATGTAGTTCTATTGGAACTCCATAGCGGCATACCCAGTTGTTCATTTAAAAATTTACAATTGTATTCGGCTCTTGATTGGGTATAGCATATTGTTGCAGCTGACCTTGGCTTCTTCTTACTGAACTTTTAGCTGCAATACACTATGAACAGTTTGCTATCCAATTTGCCACAGCTTGCTGATATCCAACCCAATGAAACTTTAGCTGCAATACACTGTGAACAGTTTGCTTTCCAATTTGCCACTGCTTGCTGACATCCATCCCAGAGTCTTTGTCACCCCAAGGTGTCCTCCGCTGGCTCCATTATGGAACTCATTTAAGACTTCTCTCATCTTGGAGGAAGGCACCACTATTAAGTTGGATGAAGTTTTACCATCAACACTTTCACAATGGCGATATAAGCATCCATCAATCAACTTTAAACCGTACCATTGTGCCCAACACGCTTTTGTGAGAGGACGTTCTGCTGATATTTTATTACGGGTAGGCCGTCTGTCCTCTTCTTTCGCTGCTATGATCTTTGCCAATATTGGGTCACTCCTTTATGATCTTGACCAGTCTTCATTTGCATCTATATGCGTTAGCCGGATATTAATGATGGATTCCTTCCGCTCAGCTTTCACACAATTTTTGCATTCCAAATTACAATCCGACGTGAGAAAGCATAAGCATTTCCGTGCTTTGTGCCACTTTGGTGTTTAATGCTAAAGCCATAAGCCTGGAGGCGCCCAATCCAACGTGCCAGCTGTCCTTCAGGCTTCTTAAATTGCAGCAGTCATCTCAGTGCGGAATGATCAGTCCTTAGCAGAAAATGTTGGCCATATAGATACTTATGGTAATGTTTTGTGCATTCCAGCATTGCCAGTAACTCACGTCGAGTCACACAGGATTTGACAGCGTGCGGCTATAGTAGTCTATGACTTTCTCCGTCCCATTGACCACCTGTGAAAGTACACCACCAATACCATATCCACTGCCATCACTGTCAAGAATTAATGTTTCACCAGAGACTAGATACGCCAAAACCGGTGCAGCACACAATAGGTCTTTTAGTGTCTGGAACGCTTTTCTTTTGACTATCCCTAATGATAGGCCTTAGATTTATTTTTGACCTCATGTAAGCTTGCTGCCACGCTGGCAAATTAGGCACCAAGCGTCTGTAATATGTGCAAAGTCCCAAAAATCTGCGTAATTCATGAAGATTCTGTGGGCGAGGCCAGTCCTTTACTGCTCGTATTTTATCTTCATCCGTTGAAATGCCATCTGCTATAACTAGATGCCCCAAATATTTTAACTGTTTTTGGAACAATGCACATTTCTTCACGCTCAGTTTTAGTTCAGCCATTGATATTCGTTGCAGAACTTCTGCCAGGTTTTTGAGGTATTCATCAAAAGTTCTGCCCATCACTATTATGTCATCGAGGTAAACCAGACCAGTCTTCAAATGGAGTCCTTTTAGTACGCGGTCTATAAGCGGATCGAATGTGGCCAGCGCATTGCAGAGCCCAAATGGCATAACTTTAAACTGCCACAAGCCACCGTTCGTACTGAAAGCAGTTTTCTCCTTATCCTTTTCTGCGATCTCTACCTGCCAATACCCGCTTTGTAGATCCAATGCAGAGAACCACTTCGTTCGAGCTAGCTTGTAGAGCGTATCGTCAATTCTTGGTAGCGGGTAGCTGTCCTTTTTAGTGACATCATTCAGATTCCTGTAGTCTACGCAGAATCTTATACTAACATCTTTCTTTTTAACTAAGACTACAAGTGAGCTCCAAGAACTCGATGATGGCTCAATTAAACCGCTCTTCTCCATTTCATTGACCAGCTCCTTAACCTCATTAAGTTTTACCAGAGGTATACTTCTAGGTGCCTATTTTATCAGTCTCGCTTCGCCGGTATTAATTTCATGTTTGACTATAGCTGTTCTACCTTGACTTTTATTTTTCGTGGCGAATACGCAGGTATGCCTCTTTAGCAGCTTTTTGGCTTTATTTTTCTCTGAAGCTACTAGACTTGCTACCCATTTCTCTACAT